>PVJC01001334.1:15093-96064 GCA_004026665.1 Murina feae
CAGATTTTTTATTCACTTGATTCTTAGATTCACTTGTTGATAGATATGTATTTGTTGTTCATAATTTTTACTTTCCTTTTTCTTCTTCCTCTTCTCAAAGGATACCTTTCAGCATTTCATATAATACTGGTTGGGTGGTGATGAACTCCTTTAGCTTTTTCTTGTCCGTGAAGCTCTTTGTCTGACCTTCAATTCTGAATAATAGATTTGCTGGGTAAAGTAATTTTGGCTGTAGGTTCTTGCTATTCATCACTTTGAATATTTCTTGCCACTCCCTTCTGGCCTGCAAAGTTTCTGTTGAGAAATCAGCTGACAGTCGTATGGGTCTCCCCTTGTTGGTAACTAACTGCTTTTCTCTCGCAGCTTTTAAGATTCTCTCCTTGTCTTTTGCTCTTGGCATTTTAATTATGATGTGTCTTGGTGTGGTCCACCTTTGGTTCCTTTTGTTTGGGGTTCTCTGCGCTTCCTGGACTTAGAAGTCTATTTCTTTCATCAGGTGGGGCAAGTTTTCTGTCATTATTTCTTCAAATAGGTTTTCAATATCTTGCTCTTTTTCTTCTTCTGGCACCCCTATAATTCTGATGTTGGTACGTTTGAAGTTGTCCCAGAGACTCCTTACACTATCCTTATACTTTTTGATTCTTTTTTTCTTTTCTTTTTTCTTTTGGCTTGTCCCACTGGGTGGGTTTTGCTTCTTCATATTTCATATCTTTGACTTGATTCTTGCGATCTTCTCGTCTGCTGTTGGATCTCTATATTATTCTTTATTTCAGTCAGTGTATGCTTAATTTCTAGTTGGTCCTTTTTCATATCCTTGAGGACCTCATTAGATTCATTGAGGGTCTCACTAAATTTATCGGCAGTCTCTAGAAAATTCTTGAAAAACCTAATAACCGTGGTTTTGAACTCTATATCCTGTCATTTTCTTTCCTCTATTTCTGTCATTTGTGATCTGTTTCTTTGTCTCCGCATTTTGGCTGCTTCCCTTTCTGAGTTAGGTTATCACTGAGAGGAATTAACCTCTAAGCCACTTGGTTATGAGAGTCAGCTGTGTCTATAGTGGGAGACACCCTTATGGGGCAAGAGTTGTTTCAGTGGGGCTTTTGTGCTCACTGCATCTGCCCCGAGTGTGTTCCTTGTGGATCTGAGTTTTATTTAGGATGGTCCCACTCTGGCCACTGGGTGAGGCTGGCTCTTGTATCTTTAAGGAGGTGTTGATTTAGGCTTTGCCTCTGACACAGCTTGGGAGGGGCGGGGCCTCGGGGAGACTACGGGGCGGAGCAAATAGCTATGGCCGCTTCTCAGCCCTGGGCTGAGAGACACTGGGTCTCTGTGTCCCGCGGTAATTGCTGCAAGCAACGCTGAGAGAAACCCGCTTTGGATTTCCTCCCAGTGCCAGTCAGTCCCCCTTCTCCGGTGTCTGGGTCCTCAGAAACTCGCCTGGAACTGGAGTTCAGAGCTGCCGGGAGCTTGTGGCTCTCTCCGGTTTGAAAAAGAACCGCATCCTCTGGCACCAGCCCTCTCTCCGAGCCCCTTGCTCGCGCGCCTCCGTACCTCTGTACTTTGCTTCTGCCACTCCTCTGAATCTCAGACTCTTTCTAGTTGTAGAATTTTCACTCGGCCAGCCTTCCTGTGGGTGTGAGTGGTGTCCGTGTTTTCTTTTCGTGGTTATTCTGAAATAGTTGTTCATGGCTGCATTTACGGTGTTTACCTTATGCCGCCATCTTGCTGTCTCGATTTAAGCTGCTTGATGCCAGGAACCCACGCTCTCCTCACTTGCCCCCAGAGTTCCTAGCACTGGAGTGTTTGGAATTTGAATCACCTCCATCCCTTTGAGTTACTCAGCTCAAAACAGTTTTTTCTTCTCCCTGTAGCCATGGCTGCAACCCAGTAGGACAAAGTTTGGAAGCTTGTTACTCCCAGGGAAACATCTGCAGCTCTTTAGATCTCATTTCAGCATTAAAGTAACTGATTTCCTGTGTCAAACCAAATGTGCCAGTTTCTGCAGAGATTTTCTGACAGAAAAAGTGAAATTTGCTTTTAAGTTGCCAATTAAATTTTCATTTTGAGTGGTAATTAGGGAAGAAGCTTCAAAAAACTCACAATCTTCATCCTGTGCTATTTCCTCCCGTTGCAAACAGATTAGCTTCCTTTATGTTCTTGGGACAGCCTCTGTCACTCACATTTCCTAACTTTCTCCAGTATAGAAGAGGCAGAGCTGCAAACTGTCAGTTTCCATACTTTTTGGACCATGAACTGCTTTTTCCTCCCTGCATGTGAGACCCCCCACAAGACCTGCTCCTTACAAGATGGCTGTTCACTAACCTCCCTCTCACTCCCATGCAGGATAAGGAATGGAACATTCATTACGTGCTCTTGGGTATCAGGCACCATGCTTATCATACTAGATGGGTTTCCTCATTTGATTTCTCTGGCGTGCTGTAAGGCAGATAGGATTATTCCATTTCACAAATGAGAACACAGACTCAGAAAGGTTAAGTAACTTATGTAAGTTCACACAGCTGGTAAGTGGCAGAGTCAGGATTTGTACATTTATATTTAGGCCTGCATATTGAATACAGTGCAGCCCCCCACCCCCAGAGGTTTCTTGATGGATAGTAGTGGAGAAACCGTCATGCCTGTTTCTCAGAGGTACAGAACACTTTTCTAAAACCAACATACTGTTGGAAGAGTCGCTGCGAGCAGGCAGCTGACTTGAAACTCTGGCAGCTGGAGGACTTGTGCAGACCATGGGGATGAGTCAGTCAAGCTGATGGCTTGAACCTGGTATATTCCACTTCAGACAAATTATAAAACTGCCCTTTTATTGGATCTTAATATAAAAGAGAAATCCTTTTATCCTTCCTTGTCGGGGAAAATCCCCACCAAAGTTACTCGGTTGTGGGTTACGGAAGAGTAGGAGGCATCAGCCTGCTAACTTGCCTCTGGTAGTGGTTGTGGTCCACAGGAATATGTGCAATCCTCATGATGTGTGTTAATGCTGTCATACAAACATTGGAGGGCCACACTGTTGCTGGCTGTTCTAACCATTGTCAGCACAGCCAACAGCTGAGCTCTAATTGCTGAGGCTTTGTTGCTAGCAATGATTTCCGAAGCAGAAAGGACCCAGCTGGATTGCTAGATGCCCCAATGGGGTTTGCAAAGCTGATGGGTGGAAGAATTCTGTCTTTGGACTTTTCACCAAGAAAATTTGATGTCGTTAATTGGAAAAATCCAAAACACGTGCCTTTAAAAAAAATAAATCAACGTATGCTCGTGAACATCCTTTCTTTAAATACAACATTCTCCTGAAAGTGTTGTGGATTAGCCAGGGTTCCTGCCCTCAGGAGATTCATTCATTGATTTAGCAGGTATTTCCTGAGCACCTGACAAGACAAGAAATATAGCTGTGAGCAAGACAGAGTCCCTAACTTTCCACTTATATTTTGGTGTAAAGTAAATAAATGAATTAACCAATTAACTCCAGAAAGCAATGTGTTTTAGAAGGCAGCCCTGCCTGGTACCATTTCCCTAGTCCACACCTTTTAATCTCGTATAGGCTGCATCAGAGTCTGTCAATTTCCATGCCTACCCTATCAGACCATCCGTTTCCCACTTTGCCACCTGAGTTGCTGCTCTAAAATGCACATCTGATCCTATTTCTCTGCAACTCCTCATTGTCTAAAAAGTTAAGACCCTAAATATGGGTTATAAGGTCCGATCTGTTCTGACTCCTAACCTGTTCTCTAGCTTCTCCTTCCTCCCCCTGTTTTCCTCCATCAACTCCAGTGACCTGGTCTCCTTGCAAATTCCCAGACAAGTTGTGCTATTTCATGCCTTTAAAAAATTTTTTTTTTTTTTTTTTTTTTGCTGTAAAAAAATAACACATAGCAAGAGGTCTACCCTCTTAACAGATTTTTAAGTGTATAGAATATATTGTTAACTATAAGCACAGCAGATCTCTAGAACTTTCCCTCTGGCATGACTGATGAAGACATGGGTATAAAGTGTCATACCTTCTTAACTGAACCTGACTTTCGCTCTGCCTGGTGTATATTCGTTTATCCTATGAGATTCCCTCAAAACATCCCATTCTATGAAGCCATACCTGATCTCTTTCCTTTCCATACTGTTAGTTTGCTTTGTACTTGTCAATATTATATTGCACAGGCTATGCTTGCTGAAATTTATATATTTTCTGCCTGACTGTCCCACTGAGCCTTAAACTTTCACCCCAAACCTGTTTTGTTCTTCTGATCATTTAAACACCTAGTCGAGGCCTAGCACTTACATCTTTGTGTTATGTGTTGTTTTTATTTTATTTATTTTTTAATTTTATTGGTTTTTTACAGAGAGGAAGGGAGAGAGATAGAGAGTTAGAAACATCGATGAGAGAGAAACATCGATTGGCTGTCTCCTGCACACCCCCCACTGGGATGTGCCCAAGGTACATTCCGTTGACTGGAATCAAACCTGGGACCTTTTAGTCCGCAGGCTGACGCTCTGTCCACGGAGTCAAACCAGTCAGGGCTATCTGTTGTTTTTAGATAGAGTGTAATTCCTGTGGCAAGGTAGATGGCCCTAATGTGATAGGTGTAAACAATGAATTCTAATCAAAAGGATTAGGAGAAATTGGTTAATTCAGACTTTGATTGAGATTTGAGGGGACAGAGGATCAGGAATGGCTTTTGCAAAAGGTATGTATGTTGGTGTGTGCGTGTGTGTGTGTGTGTGGGGGTGATGGCATTTGACTATGAGCTTGAAGGATGACTGAGATTTCAACAGACACAATGTAGAGAAGAATATTATAGAACTTCTTTTTTTTAGTGGAAAATTAAGTCAATGCCATCTTGGCAGTGAGAATTCAGTCCCCCCACACAGAGGCACTCACTCACTCACTCGGGGTGTTTATGACTGAATGAATCAGTCCATAAAACGCCTTCCTTAGCCAGCCGCCTGCTTTCCCCTCAGGTAGTCAAGTAAGTGGAACTGGCTTTCTTACTTAGGAGCTTAAATGGCTACTACCCGTGGAGAGGGGCTGGTGTTTGTGTGTGTGAATACTTAAAGGCAGCCATGTAATGGCCTCTGCTGTTAAAGGCCCTTTTGAATAAATGCCACTGGTTTTTACAAATCCCATAGATTTAGCTTGAATAAAAATTATTTGTTTTACAAAAATAGATACAGTTTTTTTCTTTTATTTAAAGCTACTTGAGTCACCACAATTTGTTTAAAACCAATGAAAGGATAATCTGAATTTAATAGTATATTAGAAAGTGAGTTATGTGCAAAATAAGAATTCTTATTGCTGATTGCATAGCATTTAGGCATATAGTCACGTAACCTGTTTTTTAAAAATACTTTTAGTCACAATGGGCCATATATGCTTTCTAGTTTTATTTCTTGTGAGTATTCTAAATGCCAGTGTCCATCTTTAATTCTTGAGAAAAAACTTTGGCTCTGACAGTGATGTCTATAGTATTTTTATCATCATACCATCTATGATAAATTTCAGCTACCTACTCCCAAACCGCCTGCATCAGCTGTCTATTACTTTTTTACACTTCCTGTGCATTATCTCATTTAGCCCTCAAAGCAATGCTCAAAATTAAGGCTATAATTCCATTTTATACATGAGGAAATAAGATCAAAAAGGTCATACAATTTTGCCCAAGACGACCAGAGCTAATATGTGGCAGGGCTGAGCTTTGACTTCAGTGCCTGCGGTGAGCTCTCATATATTAGAGCCCCAGATAAAACATCCCAAATTCTTTAAACTGATCTTAGAATTATTCCCACTGCTTTTCACTTTCCTGACAGTCATTGTGAAGTGATAGTCTTGCTTTTAACACCACTTTCTTCTTCTGCAAGTAGAAATGAAATGTCCTACCTCTGCCTTGTTTTAGTCTAAGTTGAAAAACCATTTGGGAATTGGAAATTTCATCCTTTTTGTCTAGCCAAAAAAGTAGATAAGACTCAGCTACCCACCTTGGTATTTTAAATTTCTCAGGTGACCTGACTGAACTCTATTTAACTTGGGCCTAAAAGAAGGCTTTTAAATTTCTAACTGAAATAATTTAAGATTTTATAATACACAGACTTAGTGTTAAAAGTAGTAATACCTTTTTTATATTTAGAAAAAATACCCAATGGCTGTACTTTTAGTTTTAAATAAATGCAGTTGTTAGTGTAATATCCTATTTCAAAATATTTTTTTAAATATTCAGGATTAATCTTCCTATTTTAAGAGGATTCATTTCTCAGTGATGCTAAAAATGTTTACTTGATTTCACTTTGATAAAATAACCAGATCATTACAAAGTTTCCTGAAGAAGGCATTAAATTAATCTAAAAATAAGAGAATCAAAGTAAATTATTGCTTGAAAACCAGGTATTGTCTAAACATTTCCTTTTCTGAATTGTGAGTTTTAAAATACCAAGTTTTTAAACTATAGGGATAAAAATAAAAATAGGTCAGTAAATGTCAGAGGCGAGGGGTGAAGGAGGGTTTGACCACTAAGGTCAGCACAAAGGTGTTTGTTAGAGTGATGGAACTATTAAGGTTCCTAATGGTGATGATATGTGGTCCTTTAAACTCATAGAACTGGAAAAAGAAAAACTAAGTGTATATCAATCTTGATTATATCTATAGTGGCTGTATGGGTGTATGCATTTGTCAGAACAAATCAAACACTTAAAACGAGTGAATTTAAATGTATGTAAATTATGTCACAATAATGCTGATTTTTTTTTTTTAAGTCAATTTTTTTGAAAAGTCAGCCAGGCCTGTGTCCTGGATCCTAGTGGCCTGCAGCAGGGACAGTTCCACAAGCACCTGGTTGCCAAGCCGCTTGGCTCCCCAGGGCAATGCTAAACATACGAAGGATGTATCAAGTCTGGGTCAACATAAGAAGGTCTTGGTAGAGGAAAAGGATTGAGATTTCTTTCCTTGGACTGGATCTTGCTCAACATTTATCACTTACTTGCTCAGCATTTATTACTGTTCTCATCTGTATAATGGAAATAGTCATTTCCTGTCCGTCTACCTCCTAGGTTTGTAGTAAAGATTAGATTGACAAGTTCTTTAAAAAGGACAAAACACTTTTCAAATTAGAAGCCTTATTTTTCAGACTGAAGGCTTCTATTTACCTGCTTCTGGTTGATTTTACTACCAGGCAGTGTTGGAGAGATGGGTGGGAAGGATGAGTGATGAGTATGGGCCCAGCCTGTTCCAGCCTCTTAATACTGGCCATTGCCAAATGCAGGGCAGTCCTTACATCTCATTATCCTTTCAGTGAGTGTCCTATGGGCCCTAACTCTGTGCCAGGTGATATGCCATGTGGAACACATGGGTAATTCGGACTCATTGCCTACTCATGAGGAACACAGGTCACAAGCACTGTGAGAAATACCAGAATGGCAGCTCAGGCACAGTATTAGGGGGACAGGGGCTGGAGCAGTTCATTTCAGTTTGGACTTTATAAGAGGCATGTCTCCAGTAAGTGGTTTATGAGCTGGTAGCATGTAGGGGCCTAGTAAACAAGCCACCTCTTCCCCAGGATGAGTCCCTAATTCTGTCCAGGACTGTCACATAATTAAAAAAAGAGTCATTGCTTTGGAACTGCTCCTCATCTCTTGGGAGAGTTCAACTATAAATGGACTGTTACCTAAATGAGATTAAGGATATGATCGCGCTAACTCTGAGCACTGGGGGAGCATAGAGGAGCACCTGTTCCATCCTTGGTCTGGGAAGACATCCTAAAGGAGGTGATATATGAGCTGAGCCTGAGTTACTAGTAGAAATTAGATGAAGGAGAAGAAAACAGGTGGGAGGGTGTTATAAGTAGGAGAAAAGCATGTGTGTGTAGAGGCACAGAAGAGGCAGTAGAGCGTGTTTGGACCACTGTTCCGTGTGGGTGGAAGGGCTGCATAGAGAATAGTATAATTTACGAAGTAAGGAGGGGAGCAAGAGGAGACTTTTGATAATTCGGCTAGCAGGTTCCCCAGGACCTCTTGAGGACAGACTCATGGGTGTGTAGGGCCTTTAGAGCTAGTGCTGTTTGAAACAGGCTTCTCTGCTCCCCATACCAGGCCCTTCCCCAGAGTTCAGCCGGGCTCCCTATTGAGTGCTCCATGGCACGCTTTATTAGCTGCCTACAGACAGCCACCAGCTTCCCCACTGCCCTCTCGCCACCAAGCTCATACAGCCCCTCTAATTAGTTATTGATCTGGTACTTTGTTGTGGCTATGCTTCCCGCTCCTCTATTTAGTCGATTCCCAAGTTAATGAAACCAAATTCTGTAAACCTCTTTTGTTCCCTGCCCTTCCCCCTTCCCCCTCCCCCCCGCCCCAACATCACTTCTCTCCCTGCTACCACTCCAACAAAACGGCTTCAAACAAAGACCACTGAAAATGACCCTGCTACTCCTGCTCACAGGAAGAAGCAGGTAGAAAGAGCGTTGTCCAAGGAATGAGCCACGGAGTATACCTGTTACCTTTGTCAGGTCAATGTTCCTGGAGCTCAGAGTCCTCCCGTGGTGGTCTGCGGGCCAGCTGTGGCACGAGAGTCCTGTGGATCAAAGATCTTCTGCCCTCATGCTTTTGTGTCTGTGGGGTGGACCTGTGGGGAGCTAACAGATAGTCTTGGAAAAACTACTTCTTTCTGGGAAGCTTTGATTCAGTCATTTAATTTCTCTCAGCCTCCATTTCTAAAAAATAGGCATTCAAGTGTGTCTTCCCACGGCATTTTGAGGATCTATTGGGATATTTTTTTAAACTTTTTTGAAAAGAGTAAAATAATAGGAGGAATAATGGGTTTGCTATTATTCTTAGAAGGAGTTGGGATCTAGGACAATCCAGAAAGATACAGAGAAAATTACTGTTCTGCCCCCTCCCATGTGTATATTAGATGAAACTGAATTAAAAAGAACGTCAAGCCCTGGCCAGCATTGCTCAGTGGCTGGAATGCCTGCACACTGGAAGGTCCTGAGTTTGATTCCTGGTCAAGGTCACATGCCTGGGTTGCAGGATGATCCCCGGGCTCCAACAGGGCACCTGTGGGAGGCATCCAGTTGATGTATCTCTCTCACATTGATGTTTTCTTTCTCTTCCTCGCTTGTCCCTCCCTCTTCCTTTCCACTTTCTAAAAATCAATGGAAAAAATATCCTGAGGTGAGAAATGACAAAAAAACAACAATAAAGAACATTAAAACAGGGAATTACTATCCAGAATATATAAAGAATTCCTACTGATAACTCAGTAGCAACAACAACAAAAAAACCTGATTAAAAATTGGCAAAGGGCTTAAATAGACATTTCTCCAAAGAATATATACAAATGGCTAAATAAATACATGAAAAAATGTTCAGCATCACTAATCATTGAGGAAATGCAAATCAAAACCACAATCAAGTACCACTTCACACCCATTAGGATGGCCACTATCCAGAAAACCAGAAAATAACAGATGTTGGCAAGGATGTGGAGATATTGTAAGCCTTGTTCATTGCTGATGGGAATGTAAAATGATGTAGCCACTGTGAAAGAAAGTATAGTGTTCTTCAAAACATTAAAGAGAATTTTCTAACAATCCAGGAACTCCACTTCTGGATATGTACCCAAAAGAATTGAAAGCAGAGACTCTAAGAGATATTTTTACACCCACGTTCATAGCAGTGTTATTTACAATAGCCAAAAAGTAGAAACAATCCAAATGGCCATTGACAGATGACTGGAAAACAAAATGTGGTATAGACATACAATGGGATATCAACCTCAAGAAGAAATTCTGACAGGCTGCAACATGAATGAACCTTAAGGACAGTATGCTAAGTGAAATAAGCCAGTCAAAAAAGGCTTATGATTCTACCTATGTGAGGTACCTAGAATATTCAGATTCCTAGAGACAGAAAGTAGAGTGGTGGCTGCCAGGGGCCGAGGGAGGGGGAAATAGGGAATTATTATTTAATGGGTTCAGAGTTTCATTTAGGAAAGATGGAAAAAATTCAAGAGATGGATGGTGGTAATGGTTGCATAACAATGTGAATATACTTAATGCCACTGAACTGTATACTTAAAAATGGTTAAAATTTGTAAATATTTTGTTATGTATATTTAACACAGGTTTTTTAATGATAATGTAAAAAATTGGTTAAAATGGTAGCTTTGTGTTGCGTTATTACAATTTTAGAAAAAGAACATCAAAGACAGCTTTTAAGGGGAACAGAGACCTCTAACTGGCAGCCTGTGGCACATTTAGTTTAGAGCAGCAATTCAACTTCATTGGCTTAAGGCCTGTCATTTTATGGGATCCAGGGGCTTGTGCGCCCCCCCAAGCCCTTTTAATACCAGCTGGTAAGGTACTACCTCTTCCTCTGAGTTACTGCCCAGGTGCCCAACAGATCTCCCCAGGGGCAGGGCCAGAGTAATGGGGCTTCTCTGCCCAAGATAGTAATTTTCCATTCTGGTCCTGCCTCAGCTTCTCAGCAGGGTTTGGACCTTGTTTCTTGGTTTGGGGGAGCACAGCAGGTATCCTGGGGCTATGCCACCAGCAGCTGATTTTCTCGCCCCAGAGAGCTGAGCACCATGAGGAAATTTCCACAGCTTTCTCGGCTCCCTCCGTGTTCTCAGGAGTGACTTATCCTCTGTTCTCTGTAGGTTTTCTTTTCCTCTGCCTGCAGCATTGCTGTGAATGCCACCCTGAGGCAGAAAGCTCAAAAGTTCCAAGCTCACTTGACCAAGAAGTTTCGGTGGGACTTTGCAGCGGAGCCTGAGGATTGCGCCCCAGTGGTTGTGGAGCTCCCTGAAGGGGTGGAGACGGGCTAACTGGGAGTGCTCTCAGCTCGGAGACTCCTTTCCACACAGCTGCAGCCTGACCTCTCTGCTCACCCATCACCTGGACCTGCCGGGGTAGCAGCCCCACCAGGTTCTGCAGAAATTGAGCCAGAATACCTTCCTTCACCACTATGTTCCTTCAGTGCCATAGAGGCTGTACCATCCTGAAGGCATATTCGTGGGCTCCCCATCAGCGTGGCCTTGGTGCTAACCTGACTGACTTCCATATGGACTGTTACAGAAGCTCTTGGGAGAGACCTGCCTCTCCAGCAACCTACTTCCTTCTGAATGAGAACTGATTGCGTATTCCACAGGATGGTTAGAAAGAAAGAAACCCTGGACTGTTGAGGGGTCTGAGATGTCAGTTGGTGACTTTTAAGTTAAACAGAGGGCAGAGGGAGATGAGCCAGAATTTCAGCTTGCCTCTTGTTGAATGGGAATACACCGCAGAAAACATCGGCATGTGACCACTCAGAAGCCCCAGACTGGGGAAGGCGTAACTCAGAAGACACTTGGGTTGTATCTGACAAGTCATCAGTTGCTTTCAAGTCATGAGTTCCTTTCTCCTGTCCAGAGGTCCCACCGGGTAATCTTCCCAAGAATGTTGTGGCCCCTGACTTCAGGGGCCTTGGAGTGCCATGCCTCTCCCACTGTTCTATTCTGAGACCTCAGACCCAGAGGTGGGACCTGGCAACCCCCCTGCATGGCCCTGTTCCTCAGCAGAGCCGCCATGGCTGTTCCTGATGACCCGGAGGTTCAACAAGAGAAAGGTTCTTGCTCTAAGCAGGCTTCTCAGCCCTGTTGGAGTTCTGTGCCTTTATTCAGGCTCTAGAGATGACTGGTCAGCCTAGATTTTTCCATTCCTGCTGTGGAGCTTTCAGCCACAAGAGGAGTGATGCTTGTGTTCCCTGGGAGTCCTGAGGGCATGGCGTTCAGGCACGCAGGCCCCTCATCCTGACCTCGAGCTATACTATGATTAGAGTCCCTGTGCTGTTTTCCAAGGCTGCAGCTCACACCAAGTTTCTAAGTGAGAATTCCTGCTGGTTCCACTTGTTTCCTTGGGGATGATTTTCCAGGAGCATAATGTACATTAAAGTCTTTGAGTTGAGACTAAATCCCCTTGTGTGAGTCTCTTTTGCAGTTAATCTGCCCAGATCCCAGAGCAGCCAGGCCACTGTCCATAGACACACACCTCCTCCCTACTGAGCACCAGGACACACTCATCCAACCTCTGCAGTCTCAGGAAAAGGCAAGCAGCCAGTGTTGCCTCGTGTTACCAGTGGGGCTTCTGAGACAGAAACCCCTGGCAGGATTGAGGCCCTGGATCTGGATAATAACCAAAAGTTTCACCTTCTGTGAATTTGCTTTTCTTTTCCTCCCCAAAGCCCACTCATCAGAAGTACTTGGGGAGGTTGTTAAAAGTATGGGTTCTGAAAGAATGAAGTTCTGATCTGTGCTATGCCATGGATGAACTTGAAAAACATGCTGAGTGAAAGAAGCCAGACATACAAGGACACATTATGATTCCACTCATTTGAATTGTCCAGAATAGACAAATCTATAGAGACAGATCAGTTATTGTCAGGGACTGGGAGAGGGGAATGGGGAGTGATGCAAATGAGTTCTTTTTAGGGTGAAAGATTTTAGAATTGGGGGCAATGGTTGCACAACCTTATGAATATACTAAAAACCACTGAAAGTGTGTATACTTTGAACTGGTGAATTTTATGTTATGTAACATATCTCAGTAATTTTTTTTATTGATGTCAGAGAGGAAGGGGGAAGGAGAGAGAGAAACATCAGTGATGAAAGAGAATCCTTGATCCACAGCCTCCTGTACGACCCACACTGGGGATCGAGCCCACAACCTGGGCATGTGCCGTGACTGGGAACCAAACCGTGACTTCCTGGTTCATAGGTTGATGCTCAACCCCTGAGCCACAGGGGCCGGCCTCATTAATTTTTAAAAGTCCAGATTACAAGACCCACCCTGCAGGGGTTGAAAGGCGGTGAATCTGGATACCCTCAGTGTTGAGTAACCACCTTGAAGTAACAGCATTGCAGTGTAGTACCCAGAGCTCCAATAGGTCAGAATTTGTCTCCCACTGGCATTGTCAGGGCAGCACCTTGAAGTTGGGTTTTGTGACTTTGTTCTCCAAGCTTGTTGATCTTAGGTCTACACAGACATCTTCCCACCAGAGCCACATACAGAAACGGGTGAAGGAAACGTCACTGTTGTTTACCAAGCGCTCTGTTCTCACTTCCCTTACTTCTCACCACAACCTGTGTAGGGATCGTTACTGTCCCGTTCTACTGGTAGGAAAACGGGCTCAGAGCTTCAGTCAGTTTGCCAGGGTCCCATAGCAGGGAAGGGTTGAGGACAAGAGTCAAGCCCAGGCCACTGCATGCACCTCTGTGATTTACTCCTTCCCTCCAGTCCCTGCTTCCCCAGATGTAGCCTTGCCTAGTGACAGCCACTGTGTGACCTGCAGCAAGCACTTACCTCCTCTGGGCCTCAGTCTGCTTCTGTATAAAATAAGAGCGTTTGCTTGGACTTGGGGTTTCTGACATAGATTCTCCAGGCTCCCTCGGGTATTTAAAAGTGAACCCTTATGTTACTTTAAATGTTTTCAAAAGGGAAACTACATTTACATGGCATCATAGGGCTGGGCTGTCAAAAGCACAATAGGTCTCTTGATTGGGACTGGAGTGACCCTGTGTCTCCTGCTTGTCCCAGCTGGCAGTCCCAACCTGTCTTTGATGAATAAAAAATGGGAAAACAAATGAATTATTACTTAAACCTTCCAAAGTGGGACCCATTGGCACCGCTGATCTCAGGCTGCCTTGCTGTTCTAACACATCTGAAAGCAAAGCTATTGGCAGGACCTGGCCTGATTTTTAAGTCCCCTCAAATGTAGGCCTCCTGGGGTCTGGCTCTTATTTGCAAGACTGCTTTATCCTATTAACAGAATCAGCAGAGGCAGTGACTTTCCAACCCCATCTGCTGTCCCCGTGACAAACCCTCGCTGACAAGCCCCACTCTGATTTCTCACCACTTGAGCGTTGGAGAAGATCCCCGCCGCTGATTGCCTCTTACCTTCGGTGATTATTTCCCCAATGTCTTCCTCTGGCAAATATTTAATCTTCCCAGGACATCCTGACATGTTAGTCTCTCCAACTCATCAGACATTGGCTTGACTGAAAATGCTGTCCCCCACGGAGATAGGGCCTGGGAATGCAGAGCGTACGCTATGGACAAGGCCATTCCTGAGTCACATCTGCCAGATTTAAAGCAGAACGGAGCCCAGAAGCTCCCCTGAGCCACCTGCTGATCCCGAGTGGCAGTGTGGTCCCGTGATTCCCCAGAATGCTCTTCTCTTCACCATGGCCCTTCCTCACCTCAGAGTCCACCACATCTGCTCAAGCAGGCTTTGTTTTCATTAAAACCCTTCTACGTCCAGAGCATCTAAAAGGCTCATTCTCTCCCCAGCTCCGGGCCCTGCTGTGGACTGGCCTCCCTGCTGAAAGGGTGGGATGAGAGCCGGGAATCTGGTCAGCTGTTCCCTGCTATTGTGGGGAGTCGAGTGTCCAGCACCTCCTCCCCAGACCCCCTACCTGCCAAGCCTTCTGTCCTGTGTCCTGAAGCTTTGCTCCCCTCTCGTGAGGGTTCCTGAGGGTTGTCAGCTGTCAGAGTGCTTGATGGAAGGGAAGTCAGAGAAGACTGGGCTCCTCAATAGAGGGCTCCCCAGTGTCAGATGGCCTGCACGAAAGAAACTCCGCAAGTCTCTCTTCCCTGGGTCTGTACTTTCCTTCTGCCGCCCTCCATTTTTACCTGCTCAAGTCTGGGCTCTACACTTCTAGGGAGATGCTGACAGATGGAGTTACATCTTGAGGAGAGGGAGCTGTCACGTGAGAAGCAGTGGGAGAAAAATGCAGGATCTTCACCAAAGAGCAACAAGGCTGAGAGCAGGAGAAGGAAGAGGCCTCCACATCTTTCAGTGCAGAGTGGGGGCCTGAGGGATAATTTACAGGGAGGCAGAGCTCACTTCCTTCCCTCTACATCCAACTGATACTTACTGCATGCTGGCCCCTGTAAGCTTACACTCTAGTCAGACCAGGGTAGAGGAGGTGTGGGGGGAGGGGTGCGGGGGGAGCAGATAATAGCATACTAAGTAGATTATAGAGTGTGTTAGTTATAAGAAATATTGTGGGGGAAAATGAGGGAATTTGAGAGTCCTGGAAGGGTGAGGGGAGACGTTGCTGTTTAAATGGGGAGGCATATAAAATGAAATGAAATGAAATAAAATAAAAAAAATAAAATATAATAAATGGGGGGCATTTGAGCAAAGATTTGAAGGAGGTGAGCAAGTGAGCTGTGTGGGTATCTGGGGGAAAATGTTCCAGGCAGCGTGAACTGTGGTGGTGAAGGCCTACCTAAACCTAGTGTGTGGGAGGAACACTGGGGTGAGTATGCTGAGGGAGGAGAGGAAACTTCAGAGGTTACAGAGGGACTAAATTATCCAGGGCTTAGGCTGTGGTTCTCAACCTTCTGGCCCTTTAAATACAGTTCCTCATGTGGTGACCCCCAACCATAAAATTATTTTCGTTGCTACTTCATAACTGTAATGTTGCTACTGTTATGAATCGTAATGTAAATATCTGATATACAGGATGGTCTTAGGCGACCCCTGTGAAAGGGTCGTTCGACCCCAAAGGGATCGCGACCCGCAGGTTGAGAACCGCAGGCTTAGGGGCTGTTATAAGAACATTGCACTTTACTTAGTGAAATGGAAACAGATCACAAGCTGCTGTGTTGGACATAAGCTGCATGGGACAGGTGGATCAAGGGGACCTGTGAGGAGACAAGTGCAATCATGTAGGTGAGAGATGAGTTATCAGAGCGGCATCAGGTGTGCATGCTGGGGCCCTGTTCACCATCAGATGAGGGATGGACTGGATGTCTTTCAAAAGCCCTTCTAACCTGATACCCCTTATTCTCTGAAGTCTCAGAATCTGAACAGAATACCAACTCATTGGAGTCCCTCCGCCTCAGGAGTCCCCTCTCAACTGTCCCATCGGTCAGCCCCTCCTATTCCCAGATGTGCATTTGGGTAGGCAGGGCAATGCTGAAGGATGGGGAGAGCTGTCACAAGATTTGGGGTGTGAGGACTCTGTTGAGAAGTGGTGGGTGGGGCAGAGGGCTGTGATGACTGTGGTCGCACCATCATCACCCGTGCAGGTGGTCTTGTTGTCAATGGCAGTGAGGAAGGTGGCACTGGATGTTCAGGTGTTCGTGTGACTTACAGAGTTAAGGGTATGTGAAGCCTCTGTTGTTTCTAATTTGTGCTGGTCAGGAATCATCCCTGCGCCCACCTTCCCCAGGAATTTCATGGACTTCGAGGTGATTACTGTGAACCAGCATGGAGCGCGGCCTCCCTTCTCGCTGCTGGGCACTGGTGGTCCCTTCCTCCCTTCCTCAGGAGGAGACCAGGTCTTCAGGGAAGAGGAGGAAATCAAGGCTCAGAGAGGTGAGGCACAGGCTGGCGGGTCTCAGAGCCAGAATTCCAGCCCACCTGTCCGAGGCCAGCACCGCCCTGCACCGCGCCGCACTCCTTAATAAGGACAGTTACATAAGCCGTGATAATTACCAGTTGGATCCGAGGCTGCCAGCTGACAACTGGCACTGTCAGCCACTGAGAAGGGTGCTGGACAGCCCTGCTAGCCTCCTGGTTCATGATAGCTTGCTAATGTTTCTTCCTAGATCATTCGTGCTTGTATCTGCCTGTGGGCACACTGTACCAACCAGGCTTGGGTGAGCTGGCATTTGGTCCAGAACCAGGCTCCTTCTGCTCTCATGGGCACCACTGGGACCACTGAGTGGCTGCCCTATCTGGGGCACACCTGCCTGAGTGGTGTCCTCTCACCCTGTCCCACCAGAATTGCTGTTGAGTTTGCAAAGGCATTTGATTTAGTGAAGGATGCTGCCAGAGGTGGGGCCTCTGAGGGACTGATTTAATGCACATCCTTTGCCTCAGTTGCTCCTGGGGATCAGTATGCTGTTCTAGGTCTAGCAACCGAAGGTACTGAACGGGCTGTGGGGTTTGGGGATCTCCCTGGTACATTTTAAATGAAGAAGGCTACATCACTCATTGTTCATTTACCTTTTGGAAGTTGTTCATTTATGTCCTCTGCCTATTTGTCTGTTGGATCTTTGTGTTTTTAAAAATAATATGCATTCCTCAGCCAGCATGGCTCAGTGGTTGAGCATTGACCTGTGAACCAGAAGGTCATGGTTCAATTCCTGGTCAGGGCACATACCCAGGTTTCGGGCTCAGTCCTCCCCTCCCCCCAATATAGGGCGTGCAGGAGGCAGGCAATCAGTGATTCTCTCATCACTGATATTTCTGTCTCTCTCTCTCCCCCCTCCTCTCTGAAATCAATAAAAATATATTTAAAACAATAAAATAAATATGCATTTATCTTATCATAATACATCTTAATATTAGAAATATTTCCTCCAATTTGCCATTTAATGTTATGCTGTTTTGAGAAATGTATGCTTTCCTCTTTGTGTCAAATATGTTGAGTTTTTAATTTGATTTATTTTCATTGCTTTAATGCTTAAAAGTCCATTCAAGATGGACTGTATCAAGATGGACTGTATCAAGATGAAATCTATATTAACTTCTGCTTTGTGCTGGTTTTTCACAGTGCATTATGTTTTTTTTTCTTTTTCATATTTTGCTACCGTCAAAACCATGTTTTCCTTAGCCTCATTTAATCCGCCCCCACTCCTACCTTTCACATCTGCTCTCAATCTTTCCAGATTTTAAGGCCTAACACACCATCTCGTGCCTCCATCCTTTCCTTCCCTCAGCCACTAAGGCTTCTCACAAGCCGCCTGATCCCCTTGGCATTTACGGCCAGAACCACACACAGAGCTGGCCCTTCGTGCCCACAGCCTGGTGGTGTGCAGAGCTGCTCTTGTTGCCTCTCAGGGGCTGGAATCATTTGCGCATGACTCTGCACCGCCTTGCTCCGAGCACGGGGCTAAGTGCTTAAATTCTTTCTTGGCTGGAAGACTCCTCTCCCTCTCTGAGAAGGCTCTGGCACTCGTTGCTGTTACTGGAAACGGCACAACTCATTGCTGTCCCTCTCTCTCCTGCTGTCAGGCCTCCTTGCTTCAAGGAAGACTTTTCTCCTCCTTGTCATTTCTGGTAGGAGTGCCAATCATGGGACCTCACCCAATCCTGCCATCCACAGGAGTAGACACACAACTCCAGCAGGCTACTTGGTATCTTCCCTGGCATGCTTCTTCTAAAACAGGCAGAAGGGTGCCACCTGCTTTTGAAGTTATGGCGCTAGAGGTCTCTCAATTGGATCTAATAAGGCTCATTATCACCATAAAAAACAATTCTTTACACCAGAGAGGAGGATGAGAACAACACAGGAGGAATCGGAGCTGAGAGCTAGGGAGAGCCATCATCACTGGAGCCCCTGGATCCAGCACTACCTACAGCCCATAACCCCCAAAACTCCCCCTACATGAGCCAATATAGTATTTTTAGATTTTACTTTATTGTGCTAAGAACATTTAACATGAGATCCACCCTCTCAACAGACTTTAAGTATACAATACAATAGTGGTGACTGTAGGCACAATGTTATACATCAGATCTCTTAGAACTTAATCATCTTGCTTAATGGAAACTTTGTGTCCATTGATTAGTAACTCCTAGCTTTCTTCTCCAGCCTCTGGAAATGATCATTGTATTCTCTGATTATATGAATCTAACTAGTTTAGATACCCCATCCTATTCACAGTAGTCAAGATGGGGAAACAACCAAAATGTCTACTGACAGATGAGTAGATAAAGACAATGTGGTCTGTCCATACAATGGAATATTACTCAGCTTTAAAAAAGAGGAAATCCTGCAACATGTGACAACACGGGTGCACCATGAGGGCATTGTGCTGAGTGAAGTGAGCCAGTCACAGAAAGATAAATGCTGTGCCTTTTCCTTTAAACCCCTTGCCACAGGTTTCTGCCCTTGTAGCCCAAAGACTCCTGATTAATTCATCCCCACAGAGCGAGGCTTTGGCCTTCATTGCCTGCCCATCTACAAAACGAAGATGTCAGTTCAAAAGCGTCTTAGAGATTCAGACTTGGTGAAACGGAGATCCCAGGAGACAAAAAGAACTCACCCAAGGTCACATGGTGAGTTGTTTAATGCCCGAAGGGAAACAAGTTTGAACTCACGGGCCAGCAGCCTGGATGGTGCTGCAGGCCTCAGTGACGGCACTGGAGCACTGAGGGGCTGCTGAGCTGATGTTTGACATGCATCACTCAGACAAGACTGCTGCCGCCCCGAGTGAGTGTGCAGCAAGGGAGAGCTCCAGGATGGGTCGGAGAGGTGGGGAGGGCATCGATCCAGCGCTGCTGTTGCTGCTGCCCCTGACTTCTTGGCCTCTGTCAGGAGAGGGTGTGGTGGTCATGACTCTGGCTGCCATTTATGGAGTGCCATGTGCCAGGCAGTGGGCTGAGCTGTAACTAGCTCTGCATACATTTGCTCTTTGAAGCCTTGCAGCATCCATATGAAGAGATACGAGGGGAATCCCTCCTTTTCCAGTGAGGAAGCAGGCCCAGAGGGGTTAGGAGCTTCCCAGTGTCACACTGTGGTTGAGCCAAGTGCTTCGACTTACCTGGGCAGCCTGGCTCCCACGCGTAAGGCCTTACCCTGGCTCCAGGTGAGGCAAGCTCAGATGCCGACGGGGTCAGGCAGCCTCGTGCTCAGTGCACAGAGAGCATGTCTGTATTCCCAGCACCTGCTCAGAGCGGCCAATTCAAAGCAGACTTGTCAGGGCTCACATATTTTCAAGAGAAGCTGGAAATCTGGATTTTTTATGTAAAACTTCTCTATTTTTAAGAGTTGGCAACGAATTCAAAATCTTTAAAAACAACATCGCAAGCCAACCGAGAGCACATTGACAAGCCAGTGGATTTCAACTACCCTGGCTTTACTGTGTTCTCACAGTGTTCTAGTCCATGGGGCTCCCGGTTCACCCCACCTGGCGGGAGAGCTGACCTGCCTGGGTTAGACGTGGACACGTTAGACCCTGAGCTGGCTCCTGTCCTTCATTCTTGAGTATGTTTCAAAGGGGAGGTGCCAGAGTAGGGTTTTATGTGAGAGCCCCCATGAGAGCAGATGGAGGCGTATCCAGTTTCAGCGAGACCGGTGAGGCACTGTGAACGGTCCCTATCCCACGAAACAGGGAAGGAGCTGCGGGGCCGGGTCAGAGGTCTTTCTGAGCCACAGGTGTGGTGCTGTTATCACCACATCACCCAGCTCAGTGGATGGCCATTTGCTGGGAAGAAGAAACACCTGGGCTCTGGAACGCGCCAGAGTTCCAGCCTGGCCCCTGAGAATATTGGGGAAGTCCCTGAGCGTCTCAAAGGCTGTTTCCTTATTTGCTAAATGCTTGGTGGGGGGGAGGGGAGAGCGTAGCCACCTCTCCGATAAGTGTGAAGAGCAAATGGAGTAAGAATGTGAAAGTGCCTGGTGCACCTCCTTTCTCTTGTCCCCAATCCAGGACGGGTGGGGGGAGGTGGGCGGGGTAGGAGAGGCCCCTCTCATGTCCATCACTCACAGGGAGTCCTCCGCGCCCTCGCTCGCTCTTGGGCATCTGTCGTATCCATTAGAGGGGAGAGTAATGGGAGCTGGCCCAGCAACACCAGCAGCGGTGCAGCGGTGGCCATGGGCCTGTGGGGGCTGTGCTGGGCCACAGCGCATATGCCCTGGGGGCTCCTCCCACAGAGGCTCAGTTTGTTTCATGCCTCCATGGGGCAAGTGGGGAGCCTGAGGGTATTGGAGGAGGCTTTCAGGCTCATGGACTCACGGAACTAGGAGGCCTAGTGGCGGGGTGGGGGCAGGTTGAAGGCAGGTGCGGATGAGAGAGATACAGTGGCTGTTCTCTGATCCAGGCTGGGTGTGTCCCAGCACAGGCTGCCCCTCCTGTCCCTCACCCTGGGGAGCCATGACGGATTGATCATGACCCCTTTCCTTCCAGTGCGGTGCCAGGCACCTTTGCACACTGGGGAGCTGGCATGGGAGAGAAAGCCTGCTTGTCTTTCCTGATCCTGTTCAAGTGCCCTCCTCCTAGGGTCGTTGGGCCCTCCTCCCAGGGTCGTGGGGCCCTCCTCCCAGGGTCGTGGGGCCCTCCTCCTAGGGTCGTGGGGCCCTCCTCCTAGGGTAGTGGGGAGACAGGCTCAGAGAGGGCAAAGGCTTCATCCAAGGTCACCTCACATGTGTGTCAGGACTGGTGTCCAAGCTGTCCTGTGTGTTAGGTCTGATTAAATCATTGAATCAACACCCCCTCTCCTGGGAGCTGACCTTCAGACCACTCCAAGCTGACATTCCCTTTTGCTTAGATCACATCCCACTTGCTAAGACCATTATCTTTCCCCTCATGACCCGCCCAGAGAATTCTCCCCCCAGAAAAGCCCGCCTAGAGCCCTTTAAAGGCCTCTCCCCATCCCTGGTGCTGGCGCCATTTGGGGCTCCATCCGTCAGCGTTTCCAATGACCTATAATTCATAATTCGTTACCACTTTTGGCCTCGTGCGTTCCTCCTCGGGTGACCCTGACAGTGTCCAGGCTGGACAGGGGCCCTGCGGGAACAAGGTCACTCCGCACAGTGGGTGTCCTGCGGCCTCATCTCCTGCCCCAAGCTCCAGAGCTGCGTGCCACCGAACACCGCGCCTGGTTTCCCCAGGAAGCCGAAGCTCTGCCAGCCTGTTGGGAGTCTTGAACCCGCCTTGACCCTTGGACAAGTCCTTGAGCTTCTTGGGGCTTGGTTTTCTCCTCTGTAAACCAGTGGTTCTGGCTCTGCCCCAGGCTCCTGTGAAACCCCAGCCCTGTCCCTGAAGGGAGGGGCTGTGTGCTCCTCACCTCCAGGGGCAGAGACTGAGCTGAAGGCGTTTTCTGCTCCTGTGTGCAGCTTCTGGAGCCAAGACCTGTGTGCCGGGCACCACTGAGTTACGAGGACCTGCCAGAGCTGCCTGTCCCCCCTTCGCCTGGTCACCCCAGGGCACTATACTCGTGAGCTGTCCCTTCCCTATCTAATTCAGGAGGCTGCCTGGGGTCTCAACCCATGTGTCTTGCTTACAGGGACCCAACACTGTGAGACTCTGTGCCCAGGCCATGGCCAGGCTTAGATTGGAGAGGGAGGGTCGTTGATAATGAAAAGTGGGCAACCCCTTGGCTAGAACCTAGACTAGAATCTTAGCAAGTTAATACCATTGCACCCTAGAACCGTTGCTGCAAAACCCAAAGGCCATTGCCAGAGTATTTCAGTTCCTCAAGGATCTCAAAGCACAAATCTCACCTCAGCGCTGCAAGGAGGCCTTGGACATATCTGGTCCAGCTAGCTGACATGGCCCTGAGATGGAATCCCAGGAGCACGAGCCTTCGAGTGGGAAGAGAATGTTGAGTCCATTCCAGACCAATGTGACAGAAGAGGAAACTAAAGCCCAGAGAGGGTGAATGAGTGGTTTAAGGCTGCACAGCAAATTAGCGGTATTGGTGAGACCAGAATCCTGGTCCTGGCCTCACAGGCTTAGACTTGGCTCTTCTCTGGGGGTATGGAGGTGATGAGGAAAGACAGAGGGGGAAGGATTTGGGCCAAAGCAAGCATTTTTCAGAGAACTGTGTTTTGTTTTTATTTTGTTTTTTAATCAAACCAAAAATTAATATTGGAAGAGGGTACTGGTTTCCTTTTATTTTCTGCCTTGTCTTCCTTTGGGCACTCACTCTCCGCAGCTCTCAGCCGGCCTCCAGCTCTGCTCACAAGCTGTTTCCAACCGCCCACGGGCTTCCTAAAACCGACTCTGCAAGCTAATTCCAGAGGGTGAATGGCAGAGAGCAGGCCTGGGAGGCAAGGGGGGGGGTGTGCTTCCTTAGCTCCTTCAGGCACTGGGAGTCTCCTCCAGCTCAGAGTTGGCTTCCCCCATGCAGCCCTCTCCCAGTGCTTCAGCCCCTCCCTGTCCTGGAGGGGAGTCTGGGGTCCAGCTCACTGCCTCCTCACTTTCTGACTTCTCAGAATAGATTATTTTTCCTATTGAAAAAAATTTTTTTGAAAATTACGTAATAATGCATATTGGTTGTAAAATAATCAGGAAATACGTGTAAGGAAGAAAATTAAGATCACTTGTAATGAAGTCCTCTAAATGAAACCATCCTTAGCATCTAAACATACATATATCCTTCCAGATTTTGGACCAAGCACATGTTATAGAAAGAGCGGCTGGCTCAGAACGTGATGTTTTAAAACCATCTTTTCCTTCCAGTCAGATACTCAGAGACATCTGTCCTAGACAACAACTGCTCTTCTACGACATGGTTTTCAGTGGCTGCAGCACCCACATCCCTCCACCGTACTTTATCCAACCAATCTCTATTGTATACATTTTACCGTGAGTCTGTTTTCCATTGTTTATTCTTCTCCATCTTCATGTTTACTCTCATTATTTCCTTGGGACAACTTCCCGGAATTGGAATTACTGGTCAAAGTGTTTTTACACTTAAAAAAGATAAATGCAAAATTATAGCTCTATTCTCTCTTTCTACAATGAGCATGTAATAAAGAAAATTAGAAAATTTCCTTATCTGTAATAAAGTACAGATAAGGAAAAACTTCATAAGTTTTCCTAATTCTTATTACCATGATATGGTTAAGAATTTCGCTATAAAACACCCGGTTTTTTGTTTTTTCCCCCCACACGTGTGTGTGAATATACACACATATCGTGGGATTCCATCATACATGCTATTTTGTCACAGTTTGGCCCTTTGTTTGCGTCAGTGAATTTACATCCACAGCATTACTTTTGTCAGCCACATGGTACTTCCGTTGGTGTATGACGCTGGGCGCAACCACTCCTGTCGTTGGGGAGATTTCTGATTTTGCTCGAGTGTGAACAGCTCTGTAATGAACATGTTTGGAGAAGATCTTTGCTTCTTATCCACATCTATCCTTAGGCTGAAGGTAGAGGAATTCCTGGGCCAAGGGCCTTTCTTTTGTTGATCCTGGGTCATTTCTGACCTAAGTCCGAATACCAAGCTGGCACAGAGGCTCCACCGTGCTCTGCTGCTGTCTCCTGAATGGACCCGCCGTCTGTGTGGTGTCTCCTGCTCTCCAGGCTGATTGCTTAGAGAAAGGCCTTGGCCTTGAATAGGGCCTTTGCCCAGAAAGGCTCATCTGTGCTTCTAGCTCCCCCAGGGAGCCAGGCTCAAAACAAGGCTCGCAGAGGCCCTGAGCTCACAAGCCAGGTGCTGGGGCTCTCCGGCCCTCATCATGAATATCCTGGGCAGGTCGCACGCCCTCTTGTGCCTGCAGATTCCCACTCCCCTGAGACCAGGGCAGCTGGGGAATAAAGATGACATGTTCCCAGTCTTCACTGTTCTGAGAAGAGAAAAGGTGCAGCCAAGATATTGTCGGGCAGTTGGTGCTTAAACACTGGAGAGCAGTGTGAGCCACTGGCCGTGCCGGCGCAGTGCGCCCTGGCTAGCGGCCTGGAGGGGCAGGGGGTGGGTCGAGCTCCACACTGGCGGAAGGTCAGCCTGGGCAGAGGAGAGAATGGGTGGCCACTGTGGAAGCAGGTGGCATCATATAACCAAGGTGCTGGGGTGGGAGACAGCACTGGCCAAAGGGGAAGAATAAGCCCGGGAGGGAGGAGGAGGGTCGCTGTCCGACTGCAACTGTCCTCGTTCGGTGCCTCTCCATCTGCTCTGTTCTCCGGGGTCTCCTCTGTTCAGACTTGGGAAAGGAAGCCGCCTGAGAAAAAGACAAGCTCAGAGTTAGCCAGAAACAGAGGGAGAAAGTGGGGAGAGGGAGAGGGGAGGGGGGAGGAGAGGGGGAGCCAGAGGAGGCAGCCACCCAAGAGCAGAAGCCATGCTGTCCAGGCCCTTGATTGACCAGCAGCACCAGGGTCTGAACGAAGGCCTTCCTGGGGCCAGACCTTCCAGCCCGGAGGGTATCCTCAGGCAGCCCCAAAGCATCCCTGGAGATGATGCAGCCGTTGCCGCCAAGTGCCCACACATTCCTGAATGCAGGCGGGGGGCCCTGACTGGCAGAGGTCAAGGACTCTGGAAGGCATGGCAAGTGCATCTGACCGCGAGGAGGCCACGCAGGTCTGGACAGAAGCTGACAGGAGGACCTCCTCAGGCCCCGCATTTCTGTTTCTTTCCATGCGTGCTGCTCACCCAGTGCCTGTTCACTCATCCCCTCTCGAGCACGACGGAGCCAGGCCATGCTGTGTGGTGAGTTAGAATGTCAGGCTTCTATGTGGAATCTAAAAAACAAAACAAACACATCCATAGCTACAGAGAACACACTGATAGCTGCCAGATGGGAGGGAGATCGGGGGTTGGGTGGACAAGGTGATTGAGAAACACAAGGGGTCAGTTACAGAGCAGTCCTGGGGGTGGACGGTACAGCACAGGGAGTCTAATCCATAATATTGAGGTGACTCTGTTGGGGCCGGGTGGGTCCGAGACTTGCTAGAGGGATCGGTTCACCAGTTATAGAAAGGTCTAACCACTGTTTTGTTCACCTGGAACTAATATCATATTGAATGTTAACTGCAGCTGAGAAACGAAAAGAAGGACGTTGGAGCTGCTCAGTGAGGACGCCAAGCGCAGCGGCCCAGGCAGCATGCTTCAGGGAGGCGGCTTTCTGGTCAGAATTAAAGTTCTCCTGCCCCAAATAGGTCCCTTTTTGTGACTTGGTTCAGGCGGAGTCCACCGCTCTGGGGTTTCTTTCCTCTTTCCTTCTCCCACTCTGTGTTGGGAGCAGTGGGTGGGCAAGGGTGTGCTTCCCTCAGGAATACGCACCTGCCCCGGATGGTGTGGTCCAGTTGGTTGGATTGTTGGCCCCTAAATCCAAAAGTTGCTCATTTGAATCGTGACCAGGGCACATACCTAGGTTTCGGGTTCCATCCCCCGTCAAGGCGCATAGGCAGGTGGCCAGTCGATGTTCTCTCTCACATCGAGGTGCTTTCCTCCCCCCTCCCTGCTCCCCTCCCTTTCCTTCTATCTAAAAATCAATAGCATGTCCTCAGGCGAGGATTAAAAGGAGCACCCACCGCACTCATGCCTGATTATGGAAGGCAGGGTGGGCGGCAACCCGGGAGCCTGTCGGCCACCCTCCCCCCCTTCACCCGGGAGGCTGGTTTCTGGGATACTGAGGTCAGAGGGGCCCGAGAAAGGACAGAGGCCCTCCCCTGGCCCCTTCAGCTTGGGAGAGTCGCGTGAGGAGAGCGGGGTTCTCACCTGAGTGGTCTGATAAAAATATCAGTAGCTGACATGCCTGGCACCATCCCAAGTGTTTAAACGTAGGAGCTCACCCTTCACAAGAAGTCAGTCTGCCATCATCCCTGCCACCGATGGAGAAAGGGAGGCGCACAGAGATGAAGTAACTCTCTTACCCCGAGATCTGGTGGCCAGCAGGCGGCAGAGCTGGGTTTAGAGCTCACACTGTCACAGAGCCACATTCTCTGAGCTCTCTGACAGAAGCCTGCAAGTGTGTCCCTGGCTTCCCACAATCTTTCTGTCTCTGGCCTGGGCCCTGGAACCCACCACCACCGCCTGTCTGGGCCACCCAGCTCCATCCAATAGCAACGTGCTCCCCGAAGGCAGCAACCCTGTCCTGCTCCTGGCTGCGCCCCCAGGGCCTAGAATAAGTGCTCACAACATAGTAGCTGCTCAGTCAAGTTTTGCTGAATGATGAGGAAGATCTGCCGTGAAGAAGGCAGTATTACAGTGGTGTGGTGCTGCCGCAGGCATTAGGGCAGTGAGAGGCCTGGCGCCAGGATGCTGGGCCAGTCTCACCTGTGTGGTGCTGGAGAAGTCACTTCACACCTCTTCGTTTCACTGCCCCTGTAACAGATGTCAGAGTGCCTTCCTCCATTGTGGGGCTCTGAACAAACGCTCCCTGGGTGTTTAGCTGCTGTCAGTATTCTGTTGTTACCCAAGGACACGCCCAGCATTCGACCCTGGGTCTGGTCACACCTGGTTCTGTCTCCACGCCCCTCTCTGATGCTGCCAGAGGTTTGAGGGGGTCCTGGGCGGGACCAGGCCCTCCCCTTCACCTCATGTCAGGAAAGACTCCCTGTGGACACCTGTCCCCACCAGCCCCAGCTGCTATTCTTAGTCCCTCCCCGTATTGCTCATCACCAGGCATTTTCCCTCCTAAACTGGCTCCTCGTTGCCATAGGAACTGGGGGAGGGTGGAGATGGGGGGAGGATCCTCCCCCACGGAAGGGAACTTCATTTTGGTTGTTTGGGAGCTGCTGGCAGCGCCTGGAGGAGCTTCTCCCACTGCTTCTCCCCCTTCCCAGACCCCTCCCTGAACAGCATGTATCCTGCCGCTTAATTTATCCAGCATTGTGATCAGATTTAGCAGAGTGCTCAGTGTGTGGGGCTGGCCTGCATATTCATGAGCCGTTCATTCATGCCACCCGAGAGGATGCCAGGCACCAGGCGCCATGGGCAGCAACCTGGATCCATGGACCCCACCTGCGATGAGGGTGACCTAGGGTCAGGGGTCACAGGCGCTAGCTGGAGCCAGGCAGGTAGAACAGTGTGTGGGCATCACTGGGCAGAGGCTTTGGAACCAAATGGGGTTTAAACCCTCCTCTGCCGTTGCTAACGAAGTCTTTTCACCTCTCAGTTTGCTCATCTGCAAAAGGGAACAGTACTGTGCCGCCCTGGGTGACTCAAAGGATTGAGTGAGATAATAAGGAAATGCTTACGGGGTAAGGTTCAGCCCATTTCACCGTCATCATTCTTGTTGCTGCTGAGCAGTGGTTCATCTGGTTTGGTTCATGGGGTTCTCGGGAAATAAGGCAGCAAGATGATGTACAGTTCTATTCCGGTGGGTGGTGAGGATCTGAGTAGGGGCATTTCTCTCCGCTCTGTGCCTGCCCACTGATCCAAGCTCCCCTGAGTGAGCACAGAGAGGTCATCTCCAGGAAGGCAGGAGAAGCACCAGGAAGCTGCCCGGCCTCTGGGGAAGGGCCGCAGGGACCACTCTGATAGGTGAGCCCTACAGGGGCCAGCAAGTCCGTCAGGAGGCCCAAGCTCCAGAAGGAAGTGGGGCTCTTGGCTCCAGGTTCTTCCAGGCCATGGGGATTTCCGTATAGATTCCCTCCATTCACGTCTTCTTTCTGTCAGTTTCTTGAACCCAGTCCCACGATGGGCACGGGGGCCATGCCTGTCGGGCAGGAGCGCCAGTCATGAAGGAGGTGCCCCGGTGCGGACCTGTCAGGGTCTCCAGATGAGCCAGACCAGCTTCTGTGAGGGGAAAGTCCTCCCCGCTGGGCATCAGGAAGGCTTCCTACTGGAGGTGGCGTCAGGGTGAACCTGGGAAACGTGGCTGCATAGAGATGGGATGATGAGAAGGGCATGTGGGGCAGCAAAGGCAAAGGCTTGGCAATGGGAACCCTACTTGGGAGGTGCTGGCCAGAACTGTGAGCTTACCTCAGCCATCCCCTGAAGGGGGGCCCAGGAGGGATCCCCTCTGTCTTTCACCTGCAGGTGTGGTCACAGGGGTCACAGTCGGCCTGACAGGGGGAAGGGGAGAGAGCTGCTCTGGGTCCCTTGATGAGTCTGCAGTTAAATCAGAACTGATGCCATGAAGCCGTGTTGTCATGAGAGAGCTGGTGAGGCTAACCAGTGATTCCTCTGCAGACCAAGAGCCCTTCCAGGTGGCTGTGGCCTGGCCCTGCATTGGCAGCCGTCAGGGGGCAGAGACAAAGAGGCCAGAGCTTCAGCCAGAAATAAGACCAGCAGCTCACACTCAGCCATTGGCAGAATGCTCCCATGGCTGTCTTAGTTAAGCATGACAATGGGGTACTGTTATTTGCTCCTGTTTTACAAATGGAGAAACTGAGGTGCAGAGAACAAAGGGGTAAGAACCTGGTTAAGTATATGGATTAAAAAAGAGTTTTTTGAAATATCTTTTTATTGATTTCAGAGAAGAAGGGGGAGAGAGAGATATAGAAACATCAGTGATGAGAGAGAATCACTGATCGGCTGCCTCCCGCACACCCCGCACTGGGGATTGAGCCCGCAACCCAGGCTTGTGGCCTGACCGGGAATTGAACCGTGATCTGGTTCATAGGTCCTGTGGAGAAAGTGGTTTCCAACCTCCAACAGGATCTGAGGTTTATTGCACCAGTAACTGTTAAAGTCCTCGATTCTTGAAGGGATTTGCTTTAAGTATGATCAAATTGAGTGAATTCAAAGCTCTTCATGTAACAGTATTGCCCCACTTACCTGCGTTCTTGAGTGGAAGGTAAAGGAACAGTTACCTGGAGCTCCCAGAACCTCTCTCTCACCTGTGCCTCAAGCCAGGCGTCACTGATGTGTTAACAGCCACTCACCTGTGACACAAACGCTTGTCTGAATGCTACTCTTCAGCAGAGGCTGGTGTGCCTTGCCCATGTGCCGAGGTGCCCGCTGATGGCTTCTCTGACCCTGCCCTGTCCTGCAGTAACACACACAGTCACCCTCCCCTGCTCCAGGAGCCACCTCAACCCAAGGGATGTGAGGTTGGGGTGGAGAAAGACATCCTCACCCCTCACGGACAGTCGCCCACAGTGGTAACTCAAGTGTTAGCACCCTGCGTGGCCTGCCTGCGTTTCCCAGCTCATTCCCTCGTCCCAGCTGAAGGCTTACACCCAGGTCCTTAGCCAAGTTCTGCATTTGTGAGAACAAAGCCTACGACACCCTCCAGCAGTGTGTGTGCTGTCCTGACTTACAACAACTTTTAAGAGGTGTCAAAGCCCGTGGATACCCTCGGAGTGTGTCCATCTGGGGACTGTGAGGACCAAAACATGGGGGCCGGAGGCTCTAGGTGGGGAGGTGCTGTCAGCAGGCAGTTCTGGTAAATGGAAGCTGGTGGCCCATGAAAAGGCCAGGGACAGAGGGCTTTACTGTGGCGGCCTCAGCTCAGACCCTCAGGAGCCCCCGCAGATCTTGAACTAGGACTCTGCTCAACCAGGGAGGCCTTGATTTGCTCAGCGGTCACTGATGGAGCACCTGCTGTGCTAAGGGATCAAAAGGTGAGTAACAAGAGCGTGAGTCCTTGCCCCTGGGGAGATCAGTGTCCGTTGGTTAGTTTGTGTCACTAAGTTTTAGAGTGTGTTGTTTTTTTTTTGTAAGAGAAACAGAAATTTAACATTTACTATCTATAACAGATAACTGTTACCCCTCCCCAATAGGAAAACCAGTGCTGAATTTGGGTCTCAGAGTTGAGTCAGGGGACCCCAGAAAGGCTGCAGTGTCCTCCTTCCATCATGTGGGAGCTGGCCCAGTGCACCCGAGGGTTTCCCCAATGCCCCCACATGCGATGGTTTTGCAGTGGTGACTGGAACATCCTCCTCCGCTTGCCAGGCCTGCCAGGCTGCTGGGGGAGGTCATGGGAGGATCTGAGCCTTGGGCTGCACTGAACCCTGTGTCAGTCCACATGGACTGAGCATGGGCAGTGGCCTGTACACGCTCTCCTTCCCTGACTCTTAGGGCAGAATGAGGTCACTGCCAGGTGTCCTGGATTTCTTACAGACAGGGGTCAGGCCCAGGCTGGAGCCCCTGTGGATGAGGCAGGGCCTCAGAGCAGGAGAGCGACCCCAGGCAAAGCATGTTCTGCTCCATCTGAGACTGGCCTGGTTTGCTTCCAGGTTTTGTTCTTTTTAAAACTGGTTCACTCAGTGGGTATTTAAGACAAAAACCACAGACCTCGGTCTGATTCAAGTGGAAAAAATAGTATTGGAGGTTGGGAATCCGACAGATCTAGGTTGAATCCCAGCTCTGCCACCTATCAGCCGTGTGGTCTTGTAGTGGGGATAAGAATAGCTTTCACCTCATGGGTTTGTTGTGAGAATAAATGAGATGAACTATAGAGAGCACCCTACTGGGTGCCTGGCACACAGTAGGTGCTCAATGAATATCAATTACCTTCCCTTATTTCTGAGCAGAGTATGGCTGTTAGCCAGTCCTCTCTCTCCCATCCTCAGGGCCTAACTGCAATACTGGTTATATCCTAAGTGCTCAGCAATGTGTCTTCAATGAATGGTGAATTTCTCAAAGTCCTTTCAAGTCTTCTCAGCTCATTTCTTTTTTTTTCTTTTTTTTAATCTGCACATGAGGACATGCATTGATGAGAGAGAGAGAGAGAGAGAGAGAGAGAGAGAGAGAGAGAATGAGATAGAGAAACATCAATTGGTTGCCTCCTATATTCACCCTGACCAGGGGTCAAACCCACAACCTAGGTATGTGCCCTGACCAGGAATTGAACCCACAACCCTTAGGTGTACGGGATACTGCTCCAACCAGCTGAGCCACCCGGCCAGGGCCAGCTCATTTCTAACCTCTATCCACAGGTTGACTCTGGTCCTTCATCAGGGCAAGTGCTGCCTCTCCACCTTCTCTATGTTGTCTCCTTGGGATTCCAAGAAGACATTGTGGCACCTTCGCAGTCTATCCTCCGTCTCGTCTCTCCCTCTCTCCCCCGCCCTCTGCTCCCCTCTCTTCTGTGTCCTGGTCGTTTCTCCCAGTTTCAGTCCACATGTTCCTCTGCATCGGAGGTTAAGCTGCTGCTTAACCTTTCTAAGAGTTTTAAACTTCCAGTTAATATATTTTTTATTTCTGGATGTGTGACCTGGTTCTCTTTCAAATCTGCCTGTTCTCTTTGGAGACCTCTTGCTCCTTATTTGTGTTTTTGACTTTTCCTATTATTTCTCTAGACACATGATGGGTGTTTATCTTAGATTTCCAACCCTATAATACACACATCGAAAGTCCTTGGGGATCGACTCTCTGTTTGCTGTTTCTTCTGTCTTGCTAAGGGTGACGTGTTTCTTAAAGGCTTTGAATTTTTGAAAATTGTCTGTGGAAATTCACTGAGGAGTGGGTTGAGGGGTTTTCTTCCAGGAGAATTTGATTTTGCTTCTGTTGTGCATCTGGGAGCACCACAGACTTAATTTTGTATTTTTTATACTTTTAAAAATTGAGCACTTTTCTTAAAAAATTAAAGTCCACAAGACATGAGAGGGACCACTATTGTACCAGCTGTCATCACTGATTAGCAGTGAAACTTTATGCACAATGGAATAATGCAGGATTCTTTATCTTGATATGGCATTTGTAAGATTCATCCACATCATTGTATGTAGTGATAATTTGTGGAATGTTTCACTAGATAAATATGCCACGATTCATTTATCCAGTTCCCCGTTATGGACATTGGATTGTTTTCAGTTTGGTGCTATTATGAATGAAACAGCTATAAACATTGTTGTCTAATACTTTTGGTGAAGATAAGCAAAGCACTTATTTTTTATTGGGTAAATACTCAGGAGAGAAATTATTGGGTGATTTGGTATATGGACGTTTGGCTTTCACAGATTCTGCCAAACAGTTTTCTGAAACCGTGTGCCAATATCCACTCCCACGAACCACATATGAGTTCCAAGTTCTCCATCCTCACCAGCTCTTGGCATTGTGGTCTTCACTTGTTGCCACTGTGGTGAGGGTGCAGCGATGTACTCTGGCTTTCATTTGCATTTTCCCAATGATGAATGACATGGAACACCTTGTATATGTATTGATTATTAATATCCCGTGTGATGTGTGTTCAAACCTGTTTCCCCCTGTGTCGAATTTACTGGAATTAATTGGAATTCACTGGGAAAGTAAAATGGCACGTACTCCACACATGTAATCCCTCAGATGGTGTGCAGGGCAGGGTGCACTGATCAGTGGGCTCTTGGAAATTTTTTCAAAACAACCTGATTTGTAACATATTCTTATTTCATGTAAACACGTCAAGCCAAGCTACTAACTGAGTGGGTCACAAAATTCCTGAATATTTAACAAACTAGTGCCCGGTTCATGAAATTCATGTACATTAAAGGGGAATTAATTAGAGGAAATATTTTAATATTACTATTTGTCCTTTCTCTATAATAGAAGTGTCAGAGATGAAAGAAAATTAGTAAAATGTATATGAAAATATTTCTCCTGTCAGAGTCTGGGGCTCACTGTGGGACCTAGAGTCAAGTCCCTGCCTACCCGCATGCACCTCAAAATTGCACAAGACCCAGACCCGGCCGGCCCCACCCCCATTGGGTGAGCTCCAGACCCGGCCAGCCCTACCCCTGTCAAGCCCTGCTGGGCAGAGGGTGCAGCTTCAGGTCCCCCGGCCTGGCACCAGGCAGGGGGTGCAGCCTCAGGTCCCCCATCAAGCCCTGACGGGTGGGGGGCATAGCCTCAGGGCCCCCATTAAGCCCTGCTGGGCAGGGGGTGCACCCTGAGGTCCCCAAGCCCAGTGATGGGGTGGGGGACATTGCCTGAGGTCCCCCAGCCTGGCAGTAGAGCAGGAGGTGCAGCCTCAGGTCCCCCACCCCAGCCTGGTGCCACTCAGCCTCAGGTCCCTGCTGGTCACTCGTTACGGTTCATTACAGGAATCCCACCTCTGCTATGGGTGCAGCCATCTTGTGACAGCGTGATGGAGTGAGGGTCAATTTGCATATTACCTCTTTATTATATAGGATGGCTCCCCGGAGCCAGTATGGATCATCTCTGTGACACCAGAGTGTGGAAGTAGCGCCTGGAATGAAAGGAATTGATATCTCTGCAGTAAAATATGCAAATTCTCACACTGACTGGTATAAAACAGACTCACAGCAATTGAGGTCAGATTTTTGCCTGCAATGAATCAACTGCCAATTAATAGTAAAAGAAGAGCTTTCAATTCACAGAGCTTTTTGGGTTCTCACAGTGCACATAAAAGGTTGTGGATCCATTTCTGCTTCTCGTGCACTGATTGCAGACTTGCTGACGCTGTTGAGGCATTTCAGGAAATCCTCTTGAACTTCTGTGCAAAGCAGCAAACTATGATTTTGAGCTAACTGACCTCCACGGTCCCTTCTAGTTCTGGAAGTCTACAGCTAAATAGTCAAGAAGAATTCCACTAACTGTAAGGTTACCAGACGTTCCGCTTTTGGCGGGACAGTCCCAATTTTTAACAATTTTTCCCGCATCCCGCGGCGTTTTAAAAAAGTCCCGATTTTTGGAAAGAATGCATGACAAGCTAGGGAATGGCAGGAGAACGGGAAGAGAAGATACAGTTTTCGGCAGCCAAGCGGTCAGTGGTGTCCCGCTGACCAATGTTAAAATCTGGTCGCCTTACTAACTGTCCACTTTGCTTTATTTCTGTGTTAGCATTGCTGTGGAATAGAGTCTTCCACACACAACTTCTGGACCTAGTGACCCCCAAGTTCACTACACAGATCTTCCCATAGAGGGTCTGGGGTCAGGCTGCCTGGATCCGAATCTCGGCCCCACTACTTATTTCCCCTTTCACTGGGGGCAAGTCTCGTAGGTCCCTCTGTGCCTCCATTTCCTCACCTGGCCATGAAAACCGAGGTTACAAAAAACAGAGTTCCTAGAGACCATCTCCAAGCTGCCTGCGGGCGCTTCCTCACACCTGAAACTCCAAGTCACATGAAGTATTTCGAGTCAGAGCAGGAGGGTATTGAGCAGATGGTTGTAGTGGCCACAAGAGGACCTGACCTTGCCCACACTGGTTGCAGGGCTGTTTTCCCATCTTTGCGCTTCGAATGCCCGCAGTGGTGGTCAGGGCAGGCACTTGGTCAGTGGTGCACAGGCCCGAGGCCACTCCCTTCCCTCAGGAAACCCTATGCCTGCAGAGAAATACCCTGCCCAACCTTCCCAGACCTGACAAACATTGGAAGTTCACCACTATGAGCTGGCTCAGGCACGATTTCTTAAGTCTTTTTCTTCCTCTGGAGCTGCAATTTAGATCTGTCTCCTCCCTCTGAAGGGTAGTGGCAGCTATGACAGACCTCATGCCTGTGCTGCCCACCCTGAAGGATGCTCTCCTGCCCCGCGGTGGGGGCCATATCTGAGCCTGTGAAGTGTGAGCATGCCCAGTGGCCCCTCCACAGGCCTTCATCATCAGACTACTCGATGCGTATTTTTCAAATTGAGTTGTCTGTCTTTTTCTGATAGATTTGTTGTTGTTATTGTTAATCCTCACCCTAGGATATTTTTTTTATTGATTTTTAAAGAGAGTGAAAGGGAAGGAGAGAGACATAGAGAGACTCATTGATGTGAGAGAGACACACCGATCAGTTGCCTCCCGAGCGCCCAGATCAGGGGTCAGGGATCAAGCCTGCAACCGAGGTACAAGCCCTTGACTGGAATCGAACCCAGGACCTTTCAGTCCTCAGGCTGATGCTCTATCCACTGAGCCAGACCGGCGAGGGCTTTTTCTTATGACAATAGAAACGCTACAGATTTGTAGCATTTTATATGTTCTGATATGAGCTTTAGGCGGATATATGAACTGAAAACATACCTGCTCCCAGGCTGAGACTTGTCTTTGACCTCTCCTTAATGAAGAGTTCAATTTTAATGAAGTCTTCTTTTATCATTCTTTTCATCATTAGTCTTTCCTATATCTTCTAAGAGATCTTTAAGAAATGAAGATATTTATCCATGTTTTCTTCTAGAACTTTTCTTTTAATTTTTGTGTATGATGGAAGGTAAGGCTTAATTATTTTTTTCATATGCATATCCAGTTCTGACAGCAATATTTTTTGAAAGAACCATCTTTTCCCCACCAAATTGCATGAATTGTTATATAAATGGAATCACACAGTATGTAACCTTTTAGGATTGACTTCTTTCACTCACCTTTAATTCATTTGAAATATACCCACGTTGTTATGTATATCAATAGTTTGCTTCTTTTTATTGTCACCCAGTATTCCATGGGTGGATATACCAGTTTGTTTAATCATTCACTCAGTAAAGGCTGTCTGTCTGAGTTGCTTCTAGTTTTGGGTTATTATTATTACTATTTTTAAATTAAATCTTTATTGTCATAAGTATTTCATATGCTCCCCTTTGTCCCCCATTGACCCCTTCTGGCCTGCCCACTCCCCTCCCCAGGCCATTACCACCCTATTGTCTGGGTCCATGGGTTATGCATATATGCATACAAGTTCTTTGGTTGATCATTTCCCACCCACCCACCTCCACCTTCCCTCTGAGAATCCAGTCTGTTCCATGCTTCCATGTCTCTGGATCTATTTTGTTCATCAGTTTATTTTATTCATTAGATTCCACATGAGTGAGATCTTGTGCTACTTGTCTTTCTCTGACTGGCTATTTCCCTTAGCATAATGCTCTCCAGGTCTCTCCGTGCTGTCTCAAAGGGTAAGAAATCCTTCTTTTTCACTACTTCATAGTATTCCATTATATAAATACTAGAGGCCCAGTGCACAAAATCCGTGCAAGGGGCTCAGCCCTTGCAGCCCTGGCTTCATCTAGAAGGTCATCCAGAAGGTTGTTAGGCTGTCTGGTCTAATTAGCATAATATACTTTTATTATTATAGAAGATACCAACATCTTTTTTATCCACTCATCTTATTATTAACAAAGTTGTTGTGAGCATTCATGTACAGGTTTTTGTGTGAACATAAGTTTCTATTTCTCTTATATAAGTGCCCAAGAGTGCAATTTCTTGGCCGTATGGTAATTGCATGTTATACCTATGTGTGTGTTGTGTGATATCTATTCTGTATATATAAAAGGCTAAGCGACTGGCTGACTGGCCAACCAGCCTACTGGCTGGTAGGTATGATGTGCACTGACCACCAGGGGGCAGATGCTCAACGCAGGAACTGCCAAGCGACAGCAACTTTGCAGAGTGCCCTCTCTCACTCTGGTACCCCTCGGGGGATGTCGAACTGCCGGTTTCTCTGCTGAGGGACCTCACCTGCCAGAGGGACCCTGCTAACTCCACAGATGCCCTTCGAGCCCCAGTGCCACCCCAGGTGCATGTCTGGCTCATCTCACCTCACCGGCCACCTTCTAATTAATTTCCTCTCAATGTGCACGAATCCGTGCACCAGGCTTCTAGCATTTATATATTAGAGCAGTTTAGGTTCACAGCAAAATTGAGTGGAAGTTGTAGAGATTTCTCACATATTCCTGACCTCACTGTTGTTCAGACTCTCCCATTATCAATATCCCCCACCAGAGTGGTATATTTGTTATAATCTATTTGTTATCATCTATTTGCTGTGTATCTACAGTGATATATCATTACCACCCAAAGTCCATAGTTTACATTAGGGTTCACATTGGTGTTTTACACTGGGTTTGGACCATGCATAATCCACCATTGTGGTATCATGCGGAGTAGTTTCACTGCCCTAACAATTCTCTGCCTATTCATCCTTCCCTCTCCCCAAACCTCTGGTCATTACTTATCCTTTTACTGTATCCATAGTTCTACCTTTTCCAGAATGTCATACAGTTGGAACCATACAGTCTGAATCTTTTTCACTCTGGCTTCTTTCACTTAGTAATATGCATTTAAAGTTCCTCCATGTCTTTTTATGGCTTGATAGCTCATTTCTTTTTTGGGCTAAATAAGATTTTATTGTCTGGATGTACCACAGTTTGTCTATTGTTCTACTGAAGGACATTTTGGTTGCTTTCAAATTTTGGCAGTCTAGATATATAAAAGCCTAAGTGGCCATTACGACTCGTCAACCAAACAACCAGTCAACCGGTTGCTATGAGCATGCACTGACCACCAGATGCTCAATGCAGGAGCTGCCCCCTGGTGGTCAGTGCGCTCCCACAACCAACCTCCTGTGGCTGGCAAACCTCCCATGGTCCCTTCCCCTGGTGCCCAGCCCTGATTGGCCCCAATCACCAGCCAGGCCAAGAGACCCCACCTGTGCACAAATTTGTGCACTGGGCCTCTAGTTATGAATAAAGTGCTATGAATATTCATGTGCAGATTTCTGTGTGGACCTAAGTTTTAACTCATTTGGGTAAATGTCAAGGAGCATAATTGCTGGATCATGTGGTAAGAATACGTTTAGTTTAGTAAGAAACAAATTCCAAAGGGGTGGTTTTATTTTGCATTCCAACCAGCAATGAAATAAGAGCTCCTATTGCTCCACAGCTAGGTGTTTTTAATGTTTTGGATTTTGGCCATTCTAATAGATATGTCGTGGTATCTCATTGTTGTTTTAATTAGGAATTCCCTAGTGACATGATGTTGAACATCTTTTCATATGCTTACTTGCCATCTGTGTATCTTCTTTGGTGAGGTGTATGTTTGTTTTTTGCCCATTAAAAAATATTTTTTTTTATTGATTTCAGAGAGGAAAGGAGAGGGAGAGAGAAACATCAAGGATGATAGAGAATCCTTGATCGGCTACCTCCTGCACACCTCCTACTGGGGATCAAGCCCACAACCTGGGCATGTACCCAAACCAGTAATTGAACCATGAGCTCCTGGTTCATAGGTCAACACTCAACCACTCAGCAACATTGTCTGGGCCCATTTTTATTACTGTTGAGCTTTAAGAGTTCTTTGCATATTTCCTATAACAGTCCTTTATCAGATATGTCTTTTGCAAACATTTTCTCCCAGTCTATGACTTGTCTTCTCATTCTCTTGACATTGCCTTTTACAGAGCAAAAGTTTTTAATTTTAATGAAATTCAGTTTATCAATTATCTCTTTCACATATCATGCCTCTATGTTGTATTTAAAAAGTTATCATCATACCCAAGGTCATCTAGGTTTTCTCTTATGTTATATTCCAGAAGTTTTACAATTTTGCATTTTAAGTTAGTAGTGTTAAGCTCTGTGTCTAAATTCATTTATTTTGTATCTAAATGTCCAATTGTTCCAGCATCATTTGTTGAAAAGACTATCTTTGCTCCATTGTATTGCCTTTGCTCTTTTGTCAAAGATAAGTTGACTATAGCCCTAGCTGGTTTGCTTAATGGTTAGAGTGTTGGTCCTTGGACTGAAGGGTTGTGGTTTGATTCCTGTCAAGAGCATGTACCTGGGTGGGACTTGTGCGGGAGGCAACCAATCAATGTGTCTTGATTTCTCTCTCTCTGCCTCTCCCCCTTCTTCCACTGTCTCTAAAAATCAATGGAAAAAATGTTCCCAGGTGAGGATTAACAACAACAACAACAAAAAGGTAAGTTGACTATATTAATGCAGGTCTATTTCTAGGCTCTCAGTTCTGCTCCATGGACCTATTCTTTCTCCAGTTCCGCACCTCGATTACTGTTGCTTTATAGTAAGTCTTGAAGTTGGGTATTATCAGTCCTCTGACTTTGTTTTCTCCTTCAATATTGTTTTGGCTATCCTGGGTCTTTTCCTTCTCCATGTGAACTTTAGAATCAGTTTGTTAATATCCACAAAGTAACTTCCTGAGGTTTTGATAGAGATTGCATTGAATCTATAGATCAAGTTGGAAAGAACTGTCATCTTAACAATATTGAGTGTTTTTATCAGTAAATGTGGAATATCAGTCCATTGATTTATTTCTTTGATTTCTTTCTATCAGAGTTGTTATAGTTCCTGTACATGTTTTGTTAGATTTATAGCTATGTATTTCATTTTGAGAGGTGCCAATGTAAATGGCACTATGTGTTTTTGCTGTTGTTGTTTGTTAATCCATTGATTTTTGTAGAGAGTGGAAGAGAGGGAAGGGAGAGAGAGAGAGAGAGAGAGAGAAACATTGATGTGAGAGAGACACATCGGTTGGTTGCCTCCCACATGCGTTCCACTCGGGGCCGGGGATCAAACCTGCAACCCTTCAGTGTGAGGACTGGTGCTCCAACCACTGAGCACATTGGCCAGGGCAACGAAACTATGTTTTTTTAAATTTTAAATTCCATGTGTTCATTGCTGATATATAGGAATTGACTTTTGTAATTTAACCTTGTATTCTGCAACCTTACTATAATTGCTATTAGTTCCAGAAGGTCATGTTTAGTTTTATAAAAAACTGTCGAGCCCTGACTGATTTGGCTCAGTGAATAGAGCGTTGGCCTGTGGACTCAAGGGTCCCAGGTTCGATTCTGGTCAAGGGCATGTACCTTGGTTGCGGGCACATCCCCAGTAGGGGGTGTGCAGGAGGCAGCTGATTGATGTTTCTCTCTCATCGATGTTTCTGACTCTCTATCCTTCTCTGTTCCTCTCTGTAAAAAATCAATAAAATATATTAAAAAAAAACAACAACTGTCGAACTATTTTTCCATGGGGCTACATCATTTGACATTCCCACCAGCAATGCATGAGTGATTGGTCTCTGCATCCCTGCCAGCATCTGATGCTGTCACTGCTTTTTACTTGGCTGTTCTGATAGGCCTTTGGTCACATCTCATTGTAGTTTTCCTTTCCTACTGGCTAATGATGTTGACCATCTTCTCAGTGCTTATTTGCCATCTGCATGTCTTCTTTGGTAAAATGTCTATTCATGCCTTTAGTCCATTTTCTAGTTGGATTATTTTTTTACTGTGGAGTTTTTCTTTCTTATATCCTAGATAATGGTCCTTTGTTGCAAGCATTTTCCCCAAACTATAGTTTTCAGTATACCCTGAAATCTAGTAATGTTATTTATTCTTTATAGCTTTATTCTTCATCAATGTACTCTCTACAGTTTTTTAAATTTTTATTGAGTTTATTGGGGTGACATTGGTTAATAAAATTATATAAGTTTCAGGTGTACAATTCTGTAACACATCATCTGTATATTGTAATGTGTGCTTACCACCCAAAGTCAAGTCTCCTTCCATCACCAATTATCCCCCGTTTACCCTCTTTTACCTTCCCCTCTTTTACCTTCACCTCTGGTAGTCACCATACTGTTGTCTCTGTCCATGAAGGGTTTTGGTTTTGGGTTGTGTTTTGGTAGGAAATTGTAAGGGTCTATTTCATACATGAGGAGATGGAAGCTCAGAGAGGTTAGGCAAAGTCACATAGCCAGGAAATGGTAGACTGGGATTCCAGTGCAGATCTGTGAGACAAGAGAGCCGTGGCTCCTGGACACGCAGGAATTGAGAAGTGGTGCCTCAGGAAGGTAGTTAGTCCGGGGCTTGGCTGCTTGTGTTCACTAGAGGAGGGCTATTCATGCTATCTAGGCCAATCCATTTCTTTTTATTAAATTCAAGATGAATAACCCATTGTGCTTTTGGCCAGCCGCTGAAGCGGTCTCAGTCCCACCACACACGGCTAACCCTCTAGATGCTACACTCAGTATGGAGAGAAGCTCACAGCTACCTTCATTCAGGCGGCTCATTCTGGACGGATACCCTTTTCCTTTCTCATGGTAACTGGCCCAAATGGCCCTGGGGTTTTAGCCTATGCAATTCCTCTCAAAAAAATTAAGTTGTCTGTCTCATACAAAGAATTATTTGGATAAGAAGATGGCTGTGATTGTGGAGTTTATTTCTTTTATTTTAATTGAATTTATTGTGTATTTCAGAGGGAAGAGTTGGGGGCAGGAAGAGATTAACCAAAGAATGTATATGCATGTATGCGTAACCCACGGACACAGACAGTATTGGGGTGCGGGAAGGAGCTGGGTGCAGGGGGTCAATGAAGGGGAGAGGGGTACATTTGTAATACTTTCAACAATAAAGATAAATTTTTCAAAAATAAAAACAGCAGGTTAAAAATATTGAATTTATTGGGGTGACATTGGTTAATATAATTGTATAGGTTCCAAGTATACAATGATATAGATATAGATAGATATAGATATAGATATAGATATAGATATAGAGTCTGTATTCACCACCCTAATTTATAGCCTCTACAATTAAAAACCGTTAGAATTTCAAATAAATTTTACAATGAGTTTATTAAGACCTTGAAAGGATTTTGGTTGGGATTGGGACCTAGTGATTAATGTGGGGGAAGTGGCATTTTCACATAGTGAGTCTCCCAGTCCATGAACACATGATATCTCTCCATTTGTTCAGGTCTTTAACTCTCCCTATAGGGTTTGTCATTTTCACTCTAGAAGTCTTGCACACCTTTCATTAGAATTATTATTCCTCAGTATTTGATGGATTTGGGTGCCATTGTAAATTGTATTATTTATTTAAATCTTATTTTTGTTTGTCGCTTATATATGTACATACAATTGATTTTTGCAAATTGACTTAGGCTGCTGTTTCTTGAGATTCTACTCAAGTGATTTCCTTATTTCTCTGGATGACCTCTCTTTGAAAGACCTTACCTACTCTGTCTCCAGACCTAGCCTCTCCTCTTGTTGTCCGTTTTCCTGGACATCTTCTTGAAGCCTCTGTTTGACTGGGATGCTCCTTGGTACTCAAGCCGTGATCTTGAAGGCAGAACCCCTAGCTCCATCACCCACTCAGAGGAACCCTTGAATCAGTCATCACCACTCTTGAAGCCTGGAAAATTCTCTTTGAGAAAAATAGTGTTGACCTTACAGAATTGTTGGAAGGTTCCAGGATTGAAACCTTCTTGGTTGCAATCCAACCAAAGAGTTAGACTGACAACTCTTTGTAAAGTGTGAACCGTGGAGCTCACAGGAGGAGCATTCACTATGTATCCCACAAACACCACGCAGGACACATGTCCCCCATGGGCTTTCCTCCTCCTACCCCCGCATTCCCTTTGCCCAGACCTCCCTTCTTAAGGGCAGCCCTACCAGCCACCCACACTAGAAACCCAAGCCTCATTTTTGCCTCCTCCCCTTCCCTCACCCACATCAGAACCATTAGCAACAACTATTGATTCTGCCTCTTTGACTTGTCTCTTAACTGTCTCCTTCCTCTCCCTTTTCACAGCTCCAGCCTACTCCAGGCCCATCATCTGTCCTCTGGACAGTTGTGGTGGCCACCTGCCTCTTACCCCTCTTGACAGCCATCATCCACACTGGCCACTAGGGGAATCTTCATTAAACACATCTTCCCTGTGCTCTGAGCCCCATCACAGCATCCTGTGTCCTCCCAGATGAAGCCCAAGCTGTTCACCTGGCTCTCAAGGTCTTTCCTCTCAAGCCCGTTCTCTGGTCTCAGCTTTGCTGCTCTCCCCACACATCTGCACTCGGCCGTTTGCTTCTCTCTGAATCCCTTGTGCCTCCTCCCTTTTGTTCATGCCAGCACTCTGCCTGGAACTCCTGCCTCCCTTCTCTGCCTGCAGTGGGGTTGTCACAGCCACTGTAGTGAGACCCGCACTGCAGGCTGGGAGAATGAAAGGCAGAGTGTAATCTCTGTACACACAACACACAGCATTTTGATGTGACAGGGATCCCACTTTTGCCAGAAACCTTTGGGAATAACCTCTTCTACCCTAGGCTTAGCCATCAGATATGAGAGTTGCCTCTAAACCTAGGATTCAAACAGGTGGGTTCAACCAGATGGACTGCTGGGGTCGGGCCAACCAGAAGATGCCAGGGCTTCGGGCCGTCCTGATGCCTGCTGGGTGAGGTGTTTCTCCCAGGTGCTCTGACAAGGATCCAGAGACTAAGGCAGTGGGATTTGGTTGTCCCTCTCCTCCGGCCCGTGGTGGCAAATGCCCTCCTGATGTCAGCCTCGGAGCTGGCTGGAGAGGGAGGGCTGAGGCCAGAAAGGGGAGGAGACCCACCTGTCCACGTCCCTTTATTTCTCCCCTCAGCTCAAGGGATCCTTGGCTCCCAGCCACACCCCCTCCCATGCCCCAGGGCAGCGCTCATGCAGGTCTCTGGGGGGCATTTCCAGCAAGCTGTCTTCTATTTTTAGCATAATCTGGGACTTCATTCTGGTTCCACCAGAATGTATATCCTTGGAAAAGTGAATTTACTTCTTCGGGCCTTCGTTTCCTCTTTGAAAAATGGAGCTGGGGTTTTGGAAGGATCAGCTGGAATGGCCCCTCTAAAATGATTGGTACTATTGATTGAACCTGTGATGCCTTTTGTATCTGTCCTGCCCTCCCGCTTGTCCCAAAGGAGAAGCCTTTGTCTTATTCATGCTTGAGGCACTCCTCTCGCCCCTGATACACAGTAGGTGCCATAGTGTTTTCTGAGTTGGATCAGGTAAGGGAGAGTGATTTGGGAGGCATGGGTAGATATGGGGCAAGGGCAGTCCTAAGTGCACCTACCCATCCTGTCACATAGGCTTTCATTTTTGAGGCCTAACACCCAGGCTCAAATCCTCTTCACTTGCTGTGAGACCTGGGGCATGTGATCTGGGGAACTGAGGTGTCCAAGCCTTAGTTTCTCTTCTGAAAAGGGGCGCTGAGTGGTCCCCAGCCCAAAGGGGTGTGACCAGAGTCAGGCCTGGCACATAGTAGGTGCTCAGGAAATGGGATCCAACCTGTCCTCTTCCCTCCCTCCCTCCTTTCCTTTCTCCAATGTGAGAGATGTCTCCAAGGAAACGGGAGGAATTATTTTAAGAAAAGAGCTGAGGGCTTGGGTGGGAGCAGATGGTGTCTCAGGCATCTGGAGGCAGAGGCAGGTGGCTCTGGCCCATCAAGGAGACAATGGAAGCCAAGTGCCTCCCCATCCCTGAAAGCACCCTGGCAGGGCCTGGAGGTAAACCTACATGGAGGAGCAGAGAAAAGGCATTTCTAACATCACTTGAGCAGGGACAGAGCACTGGACCTGGCTGTGAGTTTGACTCACTTGATGACCCAAGAAAAGGCCCAGCCCTCCTGCTTGTTGGCCTGTAGGCAAGTAGGAGGCCCTACTGCAAAGGGCTGGACAGGGAAAAGATAGGACGGGGAGGGGCTGAGTTCCAGGCTTAGAATAAGGTGAGTGAAGGTTCCAGGGTACTCCTGAGCCTGGCAGAAGTTCATTATTCATTTGCTCACTCACTCACTCATTTATTCAATTCACATCCACTGAGCACCTTCCTGTGGCAGGCAATTAGCACACCTCATTTCAAGTCCTCCTCAGAACCTCCTCTTGTGATATTTTTGTCTCCATTGTACAGGTGAGGAAACCGAGGCTCTGGGAGGCCAAGTGTGCTGCCCTGGTTCACAAAGAAAAAGATTCTTTCTCAGTCTTGTCCTTGTTTTCCATAAATGCCCATCACCTTCAGTTGAAAATCCTGATTCCTCAAAGGACCTCAAGGTCATGATGATCCAGTCCTTGCTGATCTTTGCAGCTTCACCTTTGAACTTTTGAGACTTTAACTCCAATGAGCTGTCCATTATGGCTTCATGGACCCCATCAGGCCTTTGTGTATACTGCCGCCTCATGATAGAATATCCTTTCTATCCTCCCTTTGGTCATCAGGCTAACTCCTGTACAACTCAGACATCACCTCTTCCTGGAGGCCTTCCCATATTTCCCTGACTTCTAGGTCAGGGCCCCTCTGGGATTGGTGGCTTTTCTTGAATCTCCCCTGAAGATGGCCAGCCTCCTGAGGCCGGAGGTGTTCCTTCTGCTACTTTGCGTCCCCGATGTCCAGCACAGGGCGTGGCCCATGTGAGTGTCAGTGAACACTGAGTGAAGGAAGGAGATAAGGAACCTTCTGGGGTTTCCACTACTAGCTTTACTTATCTCTTCTCTAAACATTTCCCAGGCACCTCCTCCAGGCCAGGCCTGATATCCTTTCATTCCAGGGAAGACAATAACTCAGGCTTGCAATTCACTTTGTGGTTTATAAAGAGCTTCCATGGTAGAGACACCACTACCACCCTGTTTATGCTTGTGTCCATTTTTCAGATGTGGGAACTGAGGCCCACTGAGGTTGGATGACTTACCAGTGACAGCCAGTATGTGACAGAGCTAAGATCTGAACCCAGGCCTATTCATTCCATATCCCATACTCATGTCACACTGTGAAAGCAAAGCAAAACAAAGCAGAAGAATATATGAATGCTCAGAAAAAGTGAAAAGTATAAGAAAGAAGGAAGCGGGTAAGTCTTATGTCCCCCATCTTGGGTATATTTCATTAATAGTTTGGGAATCTCCTACTTATTTTAGCTGAGCCTATGGGTGTAAGGAAGTGACTTGGCTAAGGTCACACAGATGCAAGCAGCATAGTCAAGGTCCCAGGAGGCCACAATTCAAGATTAATTCAATGTGGCCCCTGGCTTCACGGAGCTATTTTCAGTCTCATAGGAGAGATGAAGCAAACAGATGTGTCTTTGGTTGGACTCCCCCCAAAAGTAATCCCTGAGTCAGGAACTTGAGTGCAGGTATTTCATTTGGGAGGTAATTCTAGGAAGCAGGATGGGGAGAGCGTGGAGGGCATGATGGAGGAGGAGAGCAAGTAAATAAAAGGTGTGTTAGTGAGCGGCCACTGTAACTCCATCCTGCTGGGAACCTTCTGAGACAGGGAAGAGATACCTCAGAACTATCTCCCCAAGCAAGGGAGGCTGGCGTTTACCTACTGATTCCTGAAGATTGTACCTGAGGGCGATAGCTCCCCTGCATTCCCAGGTTGTCCTGTGCTGGGGCAGAGAAAATTCTTTCGACTTCAGAAAATGCAGAAAACACCCCAATGTAGAGAGACTTGGTGAGTGCTTGCAGGAGACCAAGTCTTGGAGCTGTCCGACCTTCCAGCGGCTGCAGCTGGGACCCACGGTGGGTACCGAGTATCTGCAGTGAGGGGTTAGAGACAGTGCCTACTGCGTCTTCACACACACTCTGGGAGTTTCTAGTTTACAGCGCTATCCTGTGTACATGGAATGTACTAAGTGGGTAGATCCTATGTGTTCTCACCACGTTAAAAATGGGAACTATGTGAGGTCATAAACTGGACTGAGGTGATTATGCCACAATATACACATATCAAAGCATCGAGTTGTGCACCTTACATATACCCAATTTTTATTTGTCTATGACACCTCACTCAGTAAAGCTGAAGAAAACAAAGGCTTGTTAATACCATGGGGGTGGGGTGGGGGAAGACGAAGTATTTTGGGGCGACTAACTGGAATGGGAAGTGGGGCATAGAGAGGAGGGAAGATTTCCCCGGAAAGGTGACTTTTGAGTTAAATTTTGAGATGTGAATATTCAATGGGGAAGGGGCATGCCATGAAGAAGGCCCCTCAGGCTGAGATGAAACCATTGTCTTCGGGAGAGACTGCAGAGCCTGTACCCGAGTAATGGGATTTGACCAGACTGGATTAGGAGAGGGTGCAAAGGCCAAATGATGAAGGGCTTCATATATCAGGGCAGGCAGTCAAACGTTCTCCCCAGGTGGTAGGGAACAATGCAGGCTTCTGCTCAGGAGAGGGACACAGATCTATGTTTAGAAAGATCTCTCTCAGGCTGGTGTGGAGGATGGACTGGTGAGGGGGAGACTGGAGCAGGAGCTCTGCAGTTGTGGCTGAGCCAGGGCAGGGGCAGAGGAGGAGGAGGGGTCAGACCTAATGGCTGTTTAGGAGAAAGTTCAATGAGGGGGGCTGGTCAGCAGGGGGAGGCCAGCCCTCCTGGCTACAGGGGCTCAGGGAGACTCCTCCCTCTCTATTTCCCCAAGGGTCTGGCCCAGGCTGACCAGATGCCTGGTTGACCTGGGGCCAGGCATCCCCTGGCCCAAACCTGATGCTCTGGACGTTGTCTTGTCTGGTAACAAGCCAAGTCTCAACATTAGCCGGATGTGGTCACTCCCTGGATCTGGTCATTCTCAGTGTTTGTCATTGTGCAGGGCTGGTTGTTACCTGCTGCCTAGGGGACTCTCTCCACTTGGTTTGAGTCATTCTGTCCTCTTCCAGGATCCCTCCTGAAACTACGGCTCTGGCCCCGGCATGGTCTGAACTGGTGGGCTCATGGCAGGAGTTGGTAGAGAATCTGACATTCAAGGCACCACAGCCTCTTCCTTCTGGGCTTGGGCTGGGTCAGCAACCATCCCATATCCCACCACTTCTGCTCCCCTCAGAGCCCTGACCGCTTCACGCTGTGCTTGTGTTTGAACACCCTTTCCCAAGTGGACCTGCTTATACTCAACTCTCTCAACATCTCTCTTTGAGTCTCTCTCTTAAAATATGGACCTCAGGTGCACACAATTGAATTTAAAGTATCCTCTATTCACGACATGATCTCAGCATTTGTCTATGAATGGCCCTGTGTATATGGTATGACACAATATAATGTAAACTACAGCATAATATGTACACCTGTAAACCATTGCCCACCCCAGGAACTAGAACAGAACCAAAATCTGGCATCATCTCTGTGCTCCAGCCCATCCCATCCCCCAATTCTCTGCTAAATCACTAACATTCTGCATTTTGAATTTCTCCTTCTCTAGTTCCTTTGCTTTTAGTTTCATTACATGTACAAATGCCTATGCAATTTCTTATTTGTTTTTATTTATTCATTTTATTTTAAAAGATATACTGTAAACAGTCTTGTCTTTTTTTTTAATTCAGTGCTATGTTGGTGAGAATCATTTGTGTCATTGTATGTAGTTGCGATTCATTCATTTTGAAGGCTGTGTGACTGTCCACAATTTATTTGCTCATTCTTCTGTCAATAGTTAACTGGATTATGTTCAGGTTTTCTGCTACTACAAACAATGCTGCTATGGAGAGATTAAAAATGGCGGCAGAGTAGGTGGATGCTGCATGGACATGCTCCCAGGAACCAGCTGGAATTACAACTGAAATACAAAAAGACTCTCTGAATAATCAACGGAAAACTCACAGGAGAGAACCTTGATACCCAAGGACCGGAGGACAGCATAGAGATTGGTAAGAGGGGTGGAGGTGCGAAAGGACTGGCCGGATGCCCACAGACAGGAACTGAAGTACCAGAGAGATATCTCAGCTGTGGAGGGAAAGGAGAGTGCCACTGAGAACTCTGGGATCCAGTCCCCAAGCTGGGCTCCCCAGCAGAGAGCACCAAATCTGAGGAGGGTACCCACCAACATCTAGCTGTGAAAAGCAGTGGAGTGCTATCTGCCAGGGAGTGGCAGCTGAAAGTTCCAGCACCTTCCTGAAGGGCCAATGCACAAAATTTCCCTGTGGAGCCACCCACCTTGTGCTCTAGCAGAGGGAGTGTGAAGAGGACTGCAGCTGTGAGAGCAGAACCCAGGACTGGGGACTTGGGGGATAGAGCTCAGAAGGCAGACATCCCAGGTTTCCTGAGCTGAGTCATTCCCTCATGCAGTGGAGGACATCTTTCCCACATTGACATTTGCCTTGCCTGGGGTAGGAATAGAGTCGACACACCCTATTGCAGTGGTTCTCAGCCTTCTGGCCCTTTAAATACAGTTTCTCATGTTGTAACCCAACCATAAAATTATTTTCATTGTTACTTCATTATTTTAATGTTGCTACTGTTATAAATCATAATGTAAATATCTGATATGCAGGATGGTCTTAGGCGACCCTGTGAAAGAGTCATTCGACCCCCAAAGAGGTGGAAACCCACAGGTTGAGAACCGCTGCCCTATTGGAAAACACCTTGCCCTGAGGCCACTTAAGAGATTAAAAGTAACAGCCTCCAGACAGAAGAAACTGCTCCACCCTGTTGAAAAAACTCTCTTGCCACACCTGAGAATGATTGCCTGTGGGCATTTCAAGTCAGAATTCTATTAGTCTGTAAACAGAGGTAGTCTCTAGATACTTTGAGTCTTTGCCTGATCCAATTAGTCAGAAACAGCCTTTAACTCTGTCCTGCACTAGAGATGGAGAGGTGTAGAGGATCTACCTAAAACATAGTCACAAACCCAAACAGACAACCAAAATGAGGAGGCAAAGAAACCCTCAAATGAAAGAACTAGAGAATTCTCCAGAAGAAGAGGTAAATGAAACAGAGATAAGAAATTTATCAGAAACAGTTCAGAGTAATGATGGTAAAAATGCTCAACAGTATGAAAAAAGATTTAGTAACTATGAAAAAAGAACAGTCTGAGATAAAGAATGACATAACACAAATAACACATTGCAAGAAATACATAGCAGATTGGGGGAAGCTGAGGATTAAATCAGTGAATTAGAACAGTTGAAAATATCACTCAATCAAAGAACCAAAAAAAAAAAAAAATAAGCAATTTAAAAACAGGAGGACAACTTAAGGGAGCTGTGGAACAATGTGAAACTTAACAATATTAGAATAGCAGGTGTGCCAGAAAAGGCAGAAAGGGAGAAAGGAATAAAGAAGGTGTTTGAAGAAATAATGGCAGAAAACTTCCCTAACCTGGTAAAGGAAAAAGTCACACAAGTTCAGGAGGCACAGAGAATTCTAAACAAGAAGAACCCAAACAGACCCACACCCAGACACATCATAATTAAAATGCCAAAAATTAAAGACAAAGAATCTTAAAGGCAACAAGAGAAAAGAGAAGGGTCACCTACAAAGGAGTTCCCATAAGGCTGACACTTGATTTCTTATCAGAAAATCTACAAAGGCCAAAAAGAAATGGTATGAAGTACTCAAGGTAATAGAAAGCAAGGATCTGAGACCAAAGATTACTATATCCAACAAGTCTGTCATTCAAAATAGATGGTCAAATAAAGAGCTTCTTAGACCAAAAAAAAAAAAAAAAAAAGGCTAAAGGAGTTCATCACCAACAAGCCAGCATTACAAGAAATGCTAAAGGGATTGCTGTAAGGGATTGCTGAGAAGAAGAAACAGAAACCTAGCCATACAGAATTAAAATGGCTATAAATAAGTTCAGAATTAAAATGGCTATAAATAAGTTCCTCTCAACAATAACCCTAAATGTAAATGGATTAAATGCTCCAATCAAAAGGCGTAGGGTAACTGAATGGAAACAATGCTGCTATGGATAGTCTTGCGCATTTCTCCTAATGCTCTGCCAAGTGTGGTCCAGAGACCAATAGCCTTGGCTTCAACTGGAAACTTGTTAGAAATGCAGAATCTTGGGCCCTGCCCTAGGCCCACCAAATCAGAGTCTGCCTTTTAGCAAGATCCCAGGGGCCTTTCTCCGCACGTTGGCCCAGCATGTATATGTAGAGGTTTCTCCCACAGTGGGTTTGCTGGGCCACAGGGTACACTGGTGCACTTCCCCTCAGTCCTATAGAAGAGCTGCAGGGACCTGCATCTTCTGGACACTTGTATTGCCAGAGTTTTGGGAAGAGGGGGAGGAGGAGGAGAGTTGCGGGGGCGTGCCAGTGGAATGGGTGTGAAGTGTCATCACATCATTGTCTTGCTTTGCATTTCCCTGATGACTAATGAGGTCAGGCACCCTTTCTGTGTGTATGGGCCATGTGTTTTCCTGCTGCGAAAGACACTGCTAGTCTTTCTCTTTTTCTTAAGCTCACTCAATTCAACCCCTGCCTTTGCACTTACTGTTCTCTTAGCCTGAAATACTCCTTCTCTTTACTGCCTGGTGGCAGTTCTTCCAGGAAGCCCTCCCTGACTGCTGCTTAGGTTCTGAGCCTTGTAAGCCTTACAGGAAAATTTGGTATCCCTATCCCATCATTTTATCTCATGGAGACTCTTCCTTGCTGAAGAGATTGCAAATCTGTAGACTTGGCCCCTACAAAGTTGTGGAATTTTTTTTTTTTCAATTTAGTTGCCATAATTTAAAATGTGGGAGATTTTGCATTTAAAAAAAAATCTGAATTGCTGATTTCTCTTGAAAAAGAGAAAAGATGTATTCCTGCTGGGCCTCATTTCCTACATGGCAACAGTCAGCTGGCCCTGAGTAGAGGCTGCCCCTGCCAAACTGTGTGTCACAGTCCCCATGACTCCATGCTCACGCCCTGCTTAAATGACCTGCCCAGGCCCTGTAGACATTTACGTTTGTGATCCTTGCCTAAGTATGCCAGTTGTTTATTCCTCCAAATTGCTCCCATCTTTTCTCTCCTTCACATAACCCTGTCCCAGCTCAGGCAGTCAAACCTCTCATCTGGACAGTCACACCAGCTTCCCCTGGCTTTCTTCCAGTCCATTGACCAAGTCACAACCCCACTCAAGAACCAGCAATGACTACCTATTGCCTTTCCAGGCACCACCTGACATTGTACAAAAAAAAAAAAAGTCTAGAGATCAAAAGAACAAACATTTATGTACCCACCACTAAGCTTAAGAAATAAACCAATTTAACTATATTTGAAGCCCCTTTTACATTTCCTTCCCTTTCTCCCTCATGGTTACTTCTCTCTTGAATTTGCTATTTATCACTCCCATGTGTGTTCTTACACTTGTATTACATATGTATGTGTCCATAAACAATATATAGTATTATGTTACACTAGTGTCTTCGTTCACAAATTTGTGCATATTGAAAGGAAAGTAATTAGAAGAAATATTATAATATTGCTATTCGCCCTTTCTCTATAATAGAAGTGCCAACCAAATTCACAATCAATAATGACAGATCGAAACACACACGTGTGACTGGTGCCAGTGAGAGCTTTATATGTATCGCGCATGCGCAAGTCAACTTAGTCTAATTAAGCAAGTTTATATACAATAAACTTGCTTAATTAGACTGCTTTCTGATTTAGCTAAACTTTTCCAGCCCAGTGAAGCACCCCAACTTCTCTTTCAGGTAATTGTCAGCAACACAGCAGTAAATATCAACACGAAGCAGATTATTATTGTAGACGATGCAGGAAGAACAAAGGGTAAAATATTTAACTGCAGCAGTTATTCTGTGCAGTGAGAAAACCTGAAGTCATTTTCAAGGTCCACTATTTCTTACTTCTTTTCTGTCAGGTCAAGTTTCTAAGCTTTTGCAATCTCCATTTTCTAGCTAATGAAAAGAAAATAGAATTCCACTGAGTCTCCTATCTACCTACTCTAGGATTTCTGTGAGGATCAAATGAGATGAGGCATGGGAAAATGCTTCACAGACATTTGGTTACAATGTAAAATGTTTCCACCTGGTTATAAAGCAAGTTGTGTTCCTGGGCTGAGGAAACTCCAAGGAGGCTAGTCACTAGAGAGAGGAAGCTGGGCATTGCTACTTGGTGTCATTACCTGGATGGACACTTAGCATATTAGTCTTTTATATATATATATACTAGGGGCCTGGTACACAAAAATTTGTGCACTTGGAGGGGAGGTCCCTCAGCCCAGCCTGTGCCCTCTCACAGTCTGGGACCCCTCGGGGGATGTCCACCTGCTGGCGTGCCTGGCCAGCCTGGATGAGGGGCTGATGGCTGTTTGCAGGCTGGCCAAGCCCCCCAGTGGGAACCCTCACCCCATGAAGTGTGGCCAGCCTGGGTGAGGGGCTGAGGGCCGTTTTCAGGCTGCCCACAGTCCCTTCAGGGTTCGGGTCCCTACTGGGGTGCCTGGCCAGCTTGTATGAGGGGCTGAGGGCCGTTTTCAGGCTGCCCACAGCTCCCATTGACCCAACATCCCAGCAAGACTGGCTGGAATCAGGTTTCTGGGGTTTGTTTATCTTCTATAATTGAAACACTGTTGCTTTGAGCGGAGGCCATAACCAGCCTAGGCAGGCAGTTTCCTCCATTGTAGGTGCAACGGAAGCCTCCTGTTTGCTCTAGCTCTGTGACTGCCTGCCATCTTGGCTGGGTTAATTTGCATACAGCCACTCTGATTGGCTGGTGGGCGTGGCTTAGGTGTAACAGAGTGAGGGTCAATTTGCATATTGCTCTTTTATTAGATTAGATAGACTTGTGGCCTAGTGCATGAAATTCATGCACAAGAGGGTGTCCCTTAGCCTGGCCTGCACCTTCACCAATCTGGAACCCCTTGGGGAATATCTGACTGCTGGTTTAGGCCCAATTCCTGTGGTATCAGGCCTAAACTGTCAGTCAGACATTCCTCTCACAATCCAGGACTGCTGGCTCCTAACCACTCACCTGCCTGCTTACCTGATTGCCCCCAACTGCCTCCCACTGACAACCTGATACTTCCCGCTGCCCCCCCTGCCAGCCTGCTTGCCCCCAATTGCCCTACCCTGCCAGTCTGATCACCCCCAACTGCCCCCTCTGCCAGCCTGATTGCCCCCAACTGCCTCCCTGCTGGCCTGATTGCCCCCAACTGCCCCCCACTCCCGCCACCCTGATTGCTCCTAAACGCCTCAGCCCTGCCACCATGGCTTTGTCCAGAAGGATGTCCAAAAGGTCTCCCAGAAGGTCTCCTGTTCTAATTAGCATATTACCCTTTTATTAATATAGATGTTTTCAAACTTTATATATAGCTGGCATCAAACTGTTTTCTTTTTTAAAATATTTTTTATTGATTTTTTACAGAGAGGAAGGGAGAGGGATAGAGAGTTAGAAACACTGATGAAAGAGAAACATCGATCAGCTGCCTCCAGTATGCCCCCTACTGGGGATGTGCCCACCAACTAAGGTACATGTCCTTGACCGGAATCGAACATGGGACCTTTCAGTCCACAGGCCAATGCTCTATCCACTGAGCCAAACCGGTTAGGGCTCAAACTGTGTTTTCTGTCTGCAACATGGTTTTTTAATCCAAATATATATATTTTTATTTTTAAAAAATGTATTGAAGTATAAAATTCATACAAAGAGTACTCGGATGACAACTTAGAATTTTCACAAACTGAATGAACAGTGTGTTTTTGAGATTTATCCTATGTGCATGCATGTGGCTTGAATTCAGCTGTTTTGAGGATTATGATGTGGAGAACTTTCTGTTGTCTGAATGCTTCCTTATGTATCCAGTCTCTGGATGATGGACAGTTAGGCTGTGTTCGGTGTTTCACTATTACAAATGATGATATCAACATCCTTGTACGCGTCTCCTGGGGGCCTTGTGTGAGGTATTCTTGAGGCAAAGCCTGCTCATTTTGACCTGACTTTATATTACCAGGTCGTTCTCCAGCCCTTGGCTCTCGGTGGCTCCCAGCTCAGATGATAAGGTCTTCTAACCTGCTTCAGGCAGTTCATTCTTCTACCTGCTGATGCCTTGCCCAAACGACAGCCACCTCTTTGTCTGCATATACTCTCCCTCCTCTATCTTCCCCACAGAACTCCAAACCCACCTTTCCTTCCAGACCCTGCTGAAGCCCCACCTCCTCCAGGGAAGTCCCTTGGGCAATGTTGGTCCTTATGGTATCATCTCCTCTGAGTGACATCCTCTCATCATAGGTGTCAGGGCCCATAAAGACAGAGACAAACCTGGACCAGACATTGGAAATGAGGGAGGGAAGCATGGATGGACCGTTAGGGAGTGTGAGCAGCTAGAATATACAACCAATTGCCCTTGGCCTTGATGGATGAATAGGAGTTTGGTAGAGATGGGAGGGCATTGCAGACACAGGGAAAGGCAGAGAAGCACTGGAACAGATGTTTCTGAGTTGAGGAATGTGGGCAGGGTGGGCAAGTGGTAGGGGAGGCTGGTTGAAAGGGGCTCTGAGGACACCTCAGTGCCATCCTTTAACACTGTTGTGACTCAGTTTACATTCCCCTGGCATTCTTGGGAGATGGCTGTGTGCGGGAGCCAGGGAGTGTGGGAGCACATGCATTTGACACCTTCTGCATGCCAGGTACCCCCAAGGAGCTTGTGTCCATTATCTCTTTGGTTCCTTAACCTCAAGTTTGGGATGTTATACTAGTGTTGTCCACATTTTACAGAAGGAAAAATCTGGGCTCAGAAGAGTCAGTCTCTAGTCCATGACCTCAGAGCCCCAGGAGAGCTAGAATGGGTACTCAGCCCAGTTCCATCTGATTCCAGGGGTTTTTAACCCCTGTGGTGCCATAGACAAGAAGGCACCTGGGAGAAAGTTCTGCAGGGAAGGGGTCACCAGCAGGAGAGGGGGCACAAGTTCCCAGAGGCAGGAGCCCAAGTTCAAATCCCAGGGCCCTCCTAGCTTGTGCATGTGACCCAGGCCGGTTTCTTCCAGTATGGGCCTCAGTTTCCCTCCTCCATGGGCCAGCCATTGTCATCAAAGGTTCCTGCTGACCAGCTCTGTAGCCTAGGGTTCCAGGCTTCTGCACCACCACAGCCCTGCTGTGTGACCTTGTGCCAGTAGCCTACACTCTCTGGGCAGTGGACTGAGGATCTCTAAGTGCCCTTCCTGTTAGTGACTAAGCTTCGCTGGCTACGGAGACCCTTCCCCTCCCCCAGGGTAGCGGGGCATGAGTGGAGGTGAGCACTAGAAACAGCGCCGCCGCCCCTCCCATCACCAGCCCCAAGCCAGTGGCTGATTCCACGCCTGGTTTTGGGCGCAGCCACGCAGCCCCCTCCCCCGCGCGCTTCTCCCCGCCTCCCCCCTCCCTCCCGGCTGCTCTCGGGGAGCCAGGGCGTGCGGCTCCTCCTCCCGCAGCCGCATCTGGGGCGCCGCGCCGGCCAGAGGAGAGGCATGGGGCGCCCACGGGCCGGAACCCGGGCCTAGGCGGGCGGACCTGCGAGTGGACCGAGAGGCGGCGGCACAGCGCAGCGGCCAACGGGCCTCAGGCAGCCGAGGCGCCGGGCGCAGGTGAGGGCGCGAGGGTGGCGCGCGGTGGCCCTGAAACCCTTTCTGAGGCTGGTACGCCCCGTCCCTCCGCAAGACCCCAAAATCTGGTTCTTTTCCAGGATAGACCTCCCCAAGCCGAGGGATGACACTGGCGCAGAAAAGCCCCCCCCCCCCAACAGTTTTGTCTGCTGAGCCCCTGATCAGAGGGGGCAGCTCTGCGGCTGGGAAGCCCCTTCTCTGGGAAGGAGCCCCCAGTCTAGGTCTCCCTGGACCCTCAAATGAGGGGGCGGTGGCGCTGGGGCCCGGAAGCCCCTATCAGGGCCAGACCCCGCCCCCCCTCCCATTCCAGCTCGTATTCCCCCCAGGTCCTCCCTGCCAAGGGACTGCCAAAGCTGGGAGCCGCTCCTCAGGCCCGACCTCAACCTGCAGGGCGGCCAGGGGATGAGGCGACCCCTCTGAACGGCCCGTCAACCTTGGCGCTAAGGAGAGGGAGCCCTGCCAGCGCCGGGCCATTCCTCCATCCAGCCCCGCCGCCTCCATCCCACCTCAGTAGTCGCGGAGCCTGCCCAGCAGGCTTACCCCCTTCCCAAGCTTTTTCCCGGGACCTGGGATCTGGGGAGGGGGCCAGGGCAACCTCCACCCCTCCCGCGCTGCACAGTGCCCCCTCCCTGTTCGCTTACTCAGGAGGGGCCGAACTGACCCGAGCACCTGGACCCGGAGGGAGGGTTGCTCACATGGCTATGGGAGGCCCCCACGTGCGGCTCCCCCGCCCCCCCCCCCCGTGGTAAAAGGGGTGCGTGTTCAGAGCGGATGGCAGGTGGACCAGGTGGCCAGAGAGGACAGCTGGGTCCAGATGTGCCTTCTGAGAGGGGACATGTGCTATCTGGACATGTGATGTCCCCTGGCCTCTTTGGACCTACCTACCTCCTCTGATCCTCCTCCATCCTTACATTCCTCTCCCTTCTCCCATCCTTCCTCCGCTGCCTGTGCTGCAGCGGGGCTGCCAGAGACTGTTGATGTTACGGGGAAGATGAAATGCCGGAAGGGGTTATGGGTTGACGAAGGCCAGTTTTTGGGGCGAGAGGGTGAATGAGGTGGCCCGAGGATGGGAAGCCTCAAGCTTGGAAGGCAGCCCTAATGGGGGAAGGGTTCCTGCACCTCCCTGCCTGCTAGTGAAAATGACAGAGGGGGAGGGGGCTGCAGTCCCTAGCCCAAGGGAGGCTGTGCTGGCCTGCCTCTGCCGCTGCACCTCCCCTCCCCGCCCAGTTCCCTGGGTCCAGGCTCTCTCTGCCTCTGTGCCTTCACCTGTGGGAGGAGCTATGCTTCTGCGGAGCTGGAGGTTGTATGAGACCATCTCGGAAAGTGGCTGTTGGAGGAGCCCAGTTTCTGTCCCACAGAGGGGACTGTGGGCTGCCTGGTCCCAGGCTGCTGTGAGCAGCAGAGCTGGGTGCGGCCACAGAGCTGAGTGCCCGATTGGTGGTTGGAGTGTTGGGAGCCACAACCAGGCCCCAGAGCTAGCAGTTAGCAGCAGAAGCCGAGTGTGTTCGCAGCAGCTCCTGGGGACATTGCTGTGCACATGGGGCAGGTGCGTGTGCCTGTACTGTGGCAGGGGTGCGCCAGGGCTCCTGGATCCTTCTGGAGCAAGAGCCAGCAGCTCAACTTCTGCCAGTGTGCCTGTGTGTGATGTCCATAGCACCCTCCCCTCACTTATCTACCAGAGGCTGGACTAGGCCTGTGCTGGGTGCTAGGGACATGTGATGGCTGGATGTGGTCCCCACTGTCAAGGAACCCCTTTTGTGTGGGAGGCAGTCTGTGCTGGGCACTGGGGACAAGTATTAGGGCCCAGGTTAGGGAGAAAGTGTGGGGTAGAGTGGGCCTGGGGGCTGAATTATGTGGGACCCAGGGCAGCATTGAGAAGGAGCTGCAAGTTTGAGGGCTGTGCCCTGGCTGTGCCTGACAGTGGAGTTGGTGTTTCTGAAGGGGCCGTGCGGCACTCGGGAGCTAAGAATAAACTGTACTTCAGACCTTTCAAAAGACTCAGTGACATATTGGACGCACCAGGGGCACCCACTGGTATCTTGTTAGGTTCTTGTGTGGGTTATGGGCCATTTGCTTTATAAATGTCAGCATCTCTACATGATGGGAAGGCTCTGAGGAATTTTGTTGGGTACTTTATGTGACAGGGAGCAAGTGGTCTCTAGCCTTTCACTCATCTGTGATTGATAGATTCATTCACTCAAAAAAGCATTAAAAATAGCATTATCTGGCTAAGTACACTTAAACACTTCCACTTAAATATTCTGAAATGTGAATTAATAGAATCTTTTTTAAATATATATTTTTTATTGATTTCAGAGAGGAAGGGAGAGGGAGAGAGAGATAGAAACATCAATGATGAGAGGGAATCATTGATCGGCTGCCTCCTACATGCCCCCTAGTGGGATCGAGCCCGCAACTCCGGCATGTGCCTGTGACTGGAATTGAAACCGGGACCCTTCAGTCCGCCGGCCGATGCTCTATCCACTGAGCCAAACCGGCTAGGGCTGAATTAATAAAATCTTGAGTGCAGATTTTTTTAAAGCACACAGAAGATTCTCAATAAATGCATACAGCTCCTAGGATGAAGCTCAGCCTCCTCTCCCAACTAGCCCCCTGTGTAGCCACACCTTTTACCCCCTCTCCTCCCTCTTTGGCTCCGGTTCCCCTGGTCTGCTTGCAGTTCCTGGAACAGGCCCTGTTCCCTCCAGCCTCAGTCTTTGCACATGCTGGTTCCTCTGCCTGAACATCCCACCCTGCCCTGCATTTACCTACTTAACTACTGCTTATCATCCAAGTCTCACCTTAGCCATCATTTCCAGAAGAAAGCCTTCCTGGACACCCAGGCCAGGTCGTGTCCCTGGCACCACCTTCACAGCCCCGTGGGCCTCTGCCTTCACTACCCAGTCACCACTCGTTGTTGGATGCTTCTTGGTGTGGTTAGTGTGGGGAGAGGCAGGGCCACCTCTTCAGGTCATTCCCCCGGCTCTGAGGACCAGTCTTGGCTCTTCCTTTGCCCTCAATGCTTTCGTCTTGGCTAAATAAATGGATGAACATGGTCTGGGCCAGACTGAGTTGAGGGCTTGGAGGTAGGGCAGAAGCTTGGCCAACCCCAGTTGCCAATGTGACCATCCCCATGGGTTTCTGGCCTTTAACTGGGTCTGCAAATCCAGAGGCATTTGGCTGACTTTGGTGGAAGTTGTAAGCTCATGGCTCCTAAAATTCCAGTGTGTTTGTGGGACCTCAGATGCTTTAGAAGAGTATGGGGTCCACATGTGGGCAGGGCCTTGTGTTTTGGGGAGGGGGTGTCAGTGACCATCTAGTTGGGAGTTTATTTCTGCAACAGTTCATTGGCTCACATCATCACCTGCTTACTTGTTCATTTGTTCTTTCATTCACTAGGTCACCAGCTGGTCACCCCTCCATTTCCTAGTCTTCAATTTCTTCTTTAGGCCACCAGGGCTCTCAGTGGCCCAGCTGTATGCCAGGCCTGGGGACACAGAGTCAAACCCAGGGGGCCCTGTCCGTAAACTATAGTCATCTTGCCTGGCCCTCCCAGTGATGGAGGTGGTCCCAGTGCTGGGAAGGGGCCACTAGTTTGGACCTGAGGAAGTGCTTCCTGGAGGACAGCACGGGATCTGGAGTGGATTTTGGAGGGTTAGAGGGATTTGGGTAGATGGAGAATGGCGGGGAAGGGCACTGCTGGCTGAGAGGATGGCCTTGGTAAAAGCAGGGAGGCAGCCCAGGGCGAGGCAGGCGTGGGGATGATGGGTCACATGTCCATTTAGGAGGCGGCCCTCCGGAGCAGGTCAGTCATGGAGGCTGGTCATGGAGGAGGATAGTGTGCCATCATGGTGGGCATCCAGTCTGTGCCAGGACCCTGCTGTTCTGTGCCCCTAGATCAGGGGTGGGGAACCTTTTTTCTGCCAAGGGCCATTGGATATTTATAACATCGTTCACGGGCCATACAAATCATCAACTTAAAAATTAGCCTGCTTTGCTTGGTCAAACATGTAATGCCTTGGCAGGATCAGGCCAAATGATTCTGCAGGCCTTTTATGGCTCTCGGGCCTTATATGGCCTGAGGGCCAGATGTTCCCCACCTCTGCCCTAGATGAAGCATGTCCCCTGTCTGGATTCAGTTGACAACCTGAAGGCTTGGACCCAGTGATCTCAGAGGAGCCCCCTGTGTGCCCTGCTGGGGGAGGGAGGGAGCTGTCATGGGTCCTGACCACCCAGGAAGGGAGTCCTCAAGGCCCTGCTCCCCTTTGGGCGTGCGGGGGGCTGTCACAGGGTGGAGTTGGTTTGCTCTAGTGGTTTTGGAGGGCTTTGAAGGGCAGCGTGTGTTAGCTTTGGAGGCATGGGTCACTGGGGCTGACTGATGAGGAAGAGACGTTCCCACAGAAAGCCCTGTCAGAGGGGGGCGTGCAGAGGCTGGCAGGGTTGGGAGGGAGTGCCCACTATGCAAACTCTCCCTGCACCTTTATTGGGAAAGGCTACCACCCAGGAAAGGCTTCCTGTGCGTGGCCCAGGGCGTCCACCACCCACCTCATCAGACTCTTGTGGAGGGCCCTCGAGGAATCACACGACTAGGCTTTCTTTTGTTGTGGAGTATGGTGTGCTCTGCTCCTACACCCCCTCCACGGTGACTCAGGCCAGGACTGAGGCCTGTAGGGTGTGAGCAGAACTCTACAAGTTTGCAGAACAGATTTAATCCCCACATCTGGTTGCTCCCAGGGTAGGAATGAAAAGGGATGTTGTCTCCATTTGACAGATGAGGAAACTGAGGCTCAGAGCAGTGGGTGGCTGCCCAAGGTCACTCAGAGGAGGGGAGTTAAACCCGCAGCGCAGGAGCCCCCTGCCCCTGGGTCCCTGGGGGTGCCAGTGGGGAGGGCCCCCTTGCTCACTGATCATACATCGTTTCATGAGCTGATGAGTGGGTCTCTGGATCCCTCTGTGCCGGGTTTCGCAATGCCGCCTCCTCCCTGCCGAGTTGTCTGACGTGGCCTTTTCAAAAACCCAAAATGAATGGAAGCAAATTTTGCTTGGAGAATTTTGCTACACCCTTCACTAGGGCTGGTCGCAAAACCAGGCTTGGGGATCCCTGCTGGTGTCGATGATAATAATAACAACAACAGTGTCCTTGGCTAACATCCATTCATTCAGTAAAGCATCATTGACCTGACCATCTGCCAGGAGTTTGCACTTTGCTGGGCCCTTTATTTTGTGAGCATCAGCTCTAAGCACCTTAGATCCAGCCTCTCCTTCAATCCCATCACATTATTATCCCCATTTTACAGATGCTGTGACTAGGGCACAGAGAGCTGTAGTAAGCTGTCCAAGGCCCACAAGTGGTGAGGTGGTAGCACCAGAATACATATCCAAGCCAGTTATGTTTAGGGTCTGGTCTTAGTCCTAGAGATTCTGGAATTCCCACTTGTTCAACAGAAGTGATGCTGGGGCTGGAAGGTGGGCGTCAGGCCCCTGAGAATGAAATGCAGACCCGGATCCCGGCTTGGAGAACCTGGACACAGCCTGGTCTGAGAGAGTGACCTCAGGAGTGTCCCTGCATGTCAGTGGGCACTCGTTGGTGGCCCACCCCCCAGGCCCAGACACAGGTCCCGGTGTGGATCTTAGAAAGAGGAGAGCTGTGGCCTCTCCCAGCTCCTCTCCTTACACACAGTTCCGGTAGGTGGCCCATTGTCAGGCTTCCTGGCGGGGGAGGGGGAGGTGACATGGGGGCTGAGAAGTAACGGTGGTGCCTACAGTGCAGAGGGAGAACCAAATGCTTGGTCTCTGGGACCATTCTGTGAAGGGGCAGACCACACACACACACACACACACACACCCCACCCCACACCCCACCACTCCCCACCCTCCCTCCCCGCACCCAGCCACAGGGAAGCGGTGGTTGCCTTCCCTCCCTCAGTGAAGAAGCCTGCCTGAGAGGAGCCCATCTCGGAGTTTGCTTCCGAAATGGCTAAAGCGACCTTTTGTGTGTGAAGGGTCATCTTTAAAAAATACATCGTGTGGGCAGGTTCTGTCTTTGATAGTAGAAATGGGGCAGGCATCCTGGAGTATAAATAAAACGCAAGACCATGCATTGAGCACCTGCAGTGTACCTAACGCTGTGCACACAGCAGGGGCTCAGAACCACACCCAGCAAGGTGCTTGTGATGACGCGGGACTGAGGCGTGCTCTGTGCCACCAGGTACCAGGGCTGGGGAGCGAGGACTTGACCTGTGGGTCCAGGTGGCTCTCTTTCTGTCGTGACAGATGAGCCTGCACGTGCAGAGGTGGTTCCAGGAGATGGGGCCTGGAATAAGGGTGGTGCACTGATTTGCTGCTGTTTCCCCGCCTGAGTGCCAGCGTCTCTCTGGGCATCCTGGTCTCCATCTGTTTGTTGGGGCGCTGGGGTTCGGTCTCCAGGGCTCTCCCAGCTCAGCTCTCTGTGACTCCAGTGGGGAATGGAGCTGGGCTTCTCTCTGGGTGGTTCAGGGAGCCCTCATGGTCCTCACCCTGACCCTCTGCCTGGCCTCCCACCTCTCCCTGTCCCCCCAGCCCTAGCCAGAGGGAGGGAGCCTTTCCTTCCGCCCACTGCAGGCTGACTGCGTGATGTGACGCAGCAAGCCAGGGCTGTGGAGCGCAGCTTGGAGACGGGATTCGGGTTTGCTAAAGACAGGGGAAGAACGGTTCTTCCTACCACCCCCAGCTGCCTGCCTGCCTGCCTCCCTCCCCTGGCTGCTGCCAAGCCCTGGCACCTCCTCGGCTCTGCCAGCTCCACTTGGGTGGTGGGAGACTCAGGGCTGGAGGCCCAAGTGCTAGTCTTGGTGTCCCGGGGCCTCGCTGTGTGACCCTGGCCAGGCTGCCTGCCTTTTCTGGGCAGTGTGTACCGTGAGTGATGGGCTTCAGGATTCTGAGCTGACGGGGCAGCCTTGCCGTGGCGGCTCTGAGGGGGTTACCTGTGACTGCTATTTGGAGGGACAGGGCTGTAGTCCAGACATGGGATTAGAGATAGCTCCAGGGCCCTGGGCCACACGTGCTCTCCAAGTGTGCACCTGCAGTGAGGGAGCAAGGTGCTGGGATCATGGGATCATCCCCATATTCTATCCAAGAAACTGAGGCTGTACACTGATGGGTGCTGGAGTGAGGATTTGAACTCACGTCTGTGTGATTCAGGCATCCAGGTGGGAAAGCAGGCGCCAGAGGGGTCTGTGAGCCTCCCCATTCTCTCTCTGGGTCTCAGTTTCCCCATCTGTGCAGTCGGTGTGGAGTGAAGGGTTGTGGCTGCCCCTGCCCATCTCTGGGCCCTCACTGACTCTGCTGGGAATTTTCCGAGCCTCTCACTGACCTCCAGCTCCCATTCTCAAAGCCAAGGTGTGAAGGCAGGCGAGAAGGTGTCAGCATCTCACGCCTGCCTCTCCTCTGGGGAACCTGCCGCCTTTGGGGTGTGAGAGATTCCTGGAGGACTGGGACTGTGTGAGGCCTTCCAGGGACAGCATGGGCTGAGCAGAGGCTGGTTGGCTCTGGGTAGCCTGTGGTCTTGGCTGGCTGTGAGGCCAGGCCCTCTGCCTGTCTATGCATCTGACCCTGTGTATCTGGTTCACCAGGGACTCTGGGCGAGTGCAGCGTGGACAGGGAGGTAGGGCTGCCCTGGGCCCTTTCCCACCCCTGTTTGTGCGTGTGTGTGTGGTTGTGTGTTGATGGTATGTGGTATATGTATATGTGGAGAGTGTGTATATGTATGTGGTATTTGTGATATGTGTGTGTTTATGTGTATATGTGGTGTATATTTGGTGTGTATATGTGTGTGTGTATATATATGATATATGTGGGTATATGTTTTTGTGGGGGGGGTATGTGGTGTATATGTGGTGTGTATATGTTTACATGTATATGTGGTGTGTGTATATGTGTGTGTAGGTGGGTATGTGTGTGTATATGTGTGTAGGTGGGAGTGGTGTACATAGTATGTGTATGGGTATGTGTATATGTGGGAAGTGGGAAGGCGTGTGTGTGTGTGTCTGTGACATTGCCCCCACTGAGGCCAGAACTTTTGTAGACTGTCAGATCCTCTCAACACTGGGAGGTAGATATTATCATTACCTTCCCTTTCTCTCTTTCTTTGTCTAAGTATTCATTCAACAAACACGTTGGGTGACTGCTGAGGTGCTGGGCATATCTCAGCAAACGAGCCCCTGATGCCCTGTGAAGCCCACAAGCCTCTTGGGAGGCTGGCAGTCATGACGTAAACACCAAGGATGACTATAAACCCACTTCAGTGACAGCTGCTGCTACCACTGGGAAGTACAGACCAGCTGGGGGCGGGGAAGGCTGCCCCAAGGAGGGGACCCTGGAGCTGAGACATGAGAGTGAGAAGGAGTTAGCTGGGTGGAACAGCCTGGCCTAGGGAGTGTGAGGGTCTGAACCTGGAGAGAGGAGGAGAGGCTGGGCCTGGGGAGGACCCAGGGCTGCAGGGCTTCAGATGGACTGCTGATGCGTGAGGAAACAGAGGCTCTGAGGCGCAGCAGCCTGCCCAGGGCAGGCTGGGGTCTTGGCTGAATGTTGATCTGATCACTGAGGGGTTTCTGGAGGGCCCGCCTTGGCTGTGGCTGCAGAGTCCTGGGCCATCACTCAGGGCATTAAGCAACTTGCCTGAGCTCCTGCAGCGAGTCTATGTGGAGATGGGCCTCCTCTTCACAGCCTCTCAGCTCTCCCTGCGCGGTGCTTTCCCATGCAAGAACTGGAGCCCCAGAAGGTTCCAGAGCAGGCAGACTCCCAGCGCTCTCCTGGCCGGTCACACCCAGGCCTTCCCGGAACTGGCTGGGAGGGTTAGCTGTCTGCCTGACTGCGGAGCCAACTGACCTCTGCTGATCAGTGTGTCACCAAACTCTGCTGATGCTAGATAGGCAGGGGCCAAGGCAGTGGGCAGCCTGGAGTGGGACAGTGGTGGGCAGGGGCACCTCATGGCCAGTAGCCCTGAAAGTGCCAGGAACCAGTGGGTTTGATAAATGACAAGACCATTCCTGGGGGCTGATGGGGAGGCAGTTTTGTGCCTGGAGCCCTTGGGGTAGGTCTGGGGTTTGGCTACAAAGCAGAAATTGGGTTCCTTCCCACCCCACTTCCCCCTCTCGGGTGTCTCTTGCCTTCAGTTTTCATGGCCTGTATACCCTCTACATGCACGCAAAGTGGTCCAGAAACCACACCTGATCCCTGCACACCCTGTCATTGCCCAGAGCCTGGAACAGTTGAGCCTCTGGCACCTGCCTCCGTGTATTCCTGCATCCCCGCCTGCCCCCATCATGCCCTCACCTGCAGCTGAGCTGAGCGACTTGGGACTCCCAGGGCACACCATGTAGGCCTTCCTCAAAGTCTTCGCTCAATAATTCCTATTTGCTGTTTACTGCTGAGCTCAGCCTCCGCTCCCCTCCCCCTGCCCCTACCCCTCTCATCCCACGGAGTCACCTCGCCCAGACTCCAGAGGCCCACTGTGAGGTCCACTTAGTGTCTGCTGCCCCTCCAGGCAGAGGCCCCTCCAGGCAGGGCTGGGCTGAGGCCTGGCACACAGTGGGTACACAGCTCATGAGTGTCTGCTGAGCCCAGTGGCTAGAGTACAGCATGTGTCCCCCCAGTTCCTTTCCCACAGAGGGGCCAGGACACGTCGCAGCTGTCTCAGACAAGAGTCAGGTTGATGTCCCATTGTGGCCCCTCATTCCTTCCCTCCCAGGCCCATCTGGGGTGCCGTGAGGTGCTCAGGGGCTGAGCAAGTGGGAAGTTGGCTTGTTGGTTACCCTGTTTTAGCTTGCGGGCCCACCACAGCTTTGTTTGCCAATCTGAGAAGCCAGCTGTTTGAAAGGAATATATTTCTCCTTCTTTAGGCCCCTGAAATTTTGGGGTCTGTTTGTTACTTCAGCCTGGTCCACACCGACCAATACCAATATCAGCGACGTGCCAGGCGTTGTCCGAGGCACTGGGAATAATAATATTCACCTCTTGAGGGGCTGCTGTGAGAATTTAATGGGAACTAGTACGTGAAAGCCTTAGCTTTGTGTGGCACAGGGTAAGCTCTGTGAGTTAGATGAGTTATTTCAGGTCTGCTGTTCTGTCTGAAACAGAAGGGGCAGCCATGCAGGGAAGCTGAGGTTGCGAGGGAGGGGCCCTGGACAGACTGGGGGCCACCAGGGGAAGCAGCCCCAGCCTGGGTCATGGTGAAGCTCCCCCTGTGGAGCCCTGGTTGCTCCCCCCAGCTCAAGGCTCACCTTCTGTGTTAGTTACCTATTGATGCATAACAAATTACCCCAAAACTGAGTGGCTTAAAACAGAAGTGGTCATTTAGATCCCTTTCTCACACAGTCTATCTCCATAAGCTGGTTTGAGGGCATCTGGTTCAGACTCGTCATCGATAGGTTAATTGGAGTGATGCTGGCGGTTTCAGTGAGGTCTGGGCCAGACCTGGGCCTCAGCCGTCTCTCCAGCACCCCCAGTGACTCTGGATTCAGGTGAGGCACGAAGAGGGAGTGTGACACTCCTAAGATCGCTCTGAGACCAGCCTGGCGCCCTCAGGACCCACACTCTTCCCCACTGCTCCGTCCTGCCCAGGGTTAGAGCAGGTGAGGGTGGGGAGGGAAGGCTCCCGCTGTGGGGTATTAGTGCCTGTGTGAAAATGCGGTGTAAATAGCAGTGAGTATTTATGTCCAGCCATTTTAAAGCACACGGGGTTTTTTGGTTTTGTTTTTAATCGAAAGAGCAAATTGAGCGGGAAGGTGGCCACTGCCTCCGTACCAAGGGCCCTGGGGAGGCTTTTTGGAGCCACAGGCCGACCTCCCTAGAGTGGCCACCACAGGAGGAAGTGAGCTGATTGGGGGGAAGAGGGGTGGCTGTGGGCTTGAATTGAGTCCTGGCTCTCCTCACCAGCTGAGTGGCCTTGAGCAGATCACAGAAACCTCTCTGAGCCTCAGTTTCCCTATCTGTCCCCATGGGAGAACAGAGTCACTGCCTGCCTTGGAGGCTTGGTGTGAGGGTTCAGTGAGGTTCTGTGTTAAAGTACCTAAGACAGGGCCCTGCACATAGGAGGTGCTCAGCACAAGGAGGTGCTCAAGACATAGCAGCTGCTGTTGTTATGCTCTGTTATGAGCCTCCCGAAACGCACATGCACGCACGTGTGCACACACACAAACACATGCACATGCACACACACACACACACACACACACTGGAGCCTTCTAGTGTCCCCTCCCCCAGGCCCACCTCTGTCCCCCTTCTCCCAGGTCCACCTCTGTCTCCCCTCTCCCAGGCCTCCTTTTGTCCACCCTCTCCCAGGCCCACCTCTGTCTCCCCTCCCCGAGGCTTACCTCTGTGTTCCCTCCACCAGGCCCACCTCTCTGTGTCCCCTCCCTCCTCTGCTGGCCTGGTTTGTGCATGGCCCACATTCAAAGCGGCAGCTTTTCAGTGGGAGACCAGGCAGTGGGAATCCTCGGGGAAGCCCACCCAGGCCCACCCCCCTGACCCTGGGCCTGAGGGTGGGTGGACTCCTCTTGCCAGGGCTAGTGGCTGTGGGCCTGTCTGCAGGTGCTCCCCAAACCGCAGGCCTGCCATCCTCCCCCACTGCCTCTCTGTGTGTCCTGCATTGGGGAGCAGATATATTTAGACAAAATACTTTGTTCTGTACAAATTCCACCTCTACTGTGCTTCTGGCTGAGGGAGGCAGGGCCTGTGAGCAGCCTCCCCTGTACCTGGAGGCTGGGCTGCCTCGGAAGCTCGGGGGCTGCTGGCCGGGGGACAGGGCATGCTGCTCCGAAGGGTTCCAGGTCTCCCTCTCCACCTTCCTGTCCCCTAGGCTCGCATCTCTCTGACCTTTGGCCTCCAAGTCACAGCTACACTCAGTCATCCACTCCCCTGCTCCTACTTCCTCTGAGCCGCTCCGTCCTCTGCTGCCCTCTCAGCACTCAGCACACGTTCTCCCCTGGGGAGTTAGTGGTCAAATGTGGATTCCTGCCTGCTGTGGCCAGGCCCTTGCTGGACTCTGGGGACTTGGAGGTGACGAATGAGGGCCTCCCAGGTGGCCACATCCTGGCCTGGGAGAGGGATCACAGGCCACCAGGACAACATCAAGATACCTGTGCTGATAGCAGGGAGCCCTGGGACAAGGGACACTAAGCTGGGGCCATGGTCAGGGAAGGTTTCTTGGAGGATGGTGTGGTTTGAGCTGAGACCTGTAGGTTAAGGGGGAGGGAGCCAGCAGTAGAGACGGAGGAGGCACTCCTGGCCAAGGGAACAGCATGTGCAAAGGGCACACATTAGCAAGGACAGGGCTGCACTTGGGGAAGTGGAGCTGGGAGGTGGGCAGGGACCCGATCTCACTGAGCCCTGAGGGTCAGGCGGGGTGGGGGCTTGCTCCCCAGCTCCCTCCCCTCCCCTGGGCGCTGGAGAACGGCGGGAGACCTTGCACAGCAGGGCAGCGGCCACGCTGTGTGAGCATGCAAGGCTGCTGGGCAGTGGTTGTACCTGCTGCCGCCAGGCTTGCTCCGCTCCCACGGCAGATGCCCAGCTGGTTGGGTGGGAATCAGAAATAGCTCACACGTGCTCAGCGCTTGGTGAAGCAGCGCCCCCCTCCCCCGCCTCAGTGTATTCATCTGCACCCGAGTCAAGGACGGCTCAGTGCCTGCGAGCTGGGTGACCTTCTCCCTCCGTTTATTAATATACCGCCCACTGGGGCTGCAGGCAGAACTGGGAGAGTGTGTGTGGGTGCTAGGAAGGTACAGACAGGGGTCCCCCAGGAAGGGAGATGCTGAGGGGCTGCTGGAAAAGGATACTTGCCCTCCAGAGTACTGTCCAGCCAGATAAACCCTAAGATACAAAAATGAGTATAAATTCCCTGTAACCCACCTCGCTGTGGTGACCACCAGTAACATTTTGGTGTCAGTCTTCCAGAAATCTAAGTTGGTCTGCCCTGGCAGATGGATTCATTCTTCATTCATTCATTCATTCATTCATTCATTCATTCATTCATCAAACATTTGTTGAGTGCTTACTCCATGCCAAACCCTGTGGCCGGCAGAGGGGACATGGCTCTGAGTGAAGCAGACACTCCCCTGTTCTTAAGGAACTCAAAAACAAAAAAAAACACACACAAAAAAAACCAGAAAAACCAGCAATGAGACCGACAGGGGAGGGTCACAGGATCTATGAGCACAAATGAGAAGTCCCAGCCCAAACTGGGAGGAAGCCTTCCTAGAGGAGGTGACACTGCTGGGGGATAAGAAGTTGCCCTAGCAAAGAGGAGCTGGGGACAATCATTCCTGGTGGAGAGAATGGCAAATGTGCAAGCCCTGTGGTGTGAAGGCAGTGGTGTTTTCAGGAAAGAGAAAGGAAGAAGGGGAGGCTGGAGTGTTGGGGTGAGGAAGGAGAGCAAAGTGAAGCATGAGGGGGTGGGGACCATACCATGTAGGGCTCATGGGTTTGGGGATTTACATGAAAGCATGGGCTCTGCTTCATGAACACAAGTCCTGGGTTCAAATCCAACTCAGTCACTTAGCCGGCCAATGCCAAGCAAGTTACCTAACCTCTCTGTGCCTCAGTTTTCTCATCTGTAAAGTGGGCCTGGGAATGGTTCCTACCTTCTGAGAATGAAAAAATGTCATACAGAAAATGCTCATTAATGGTAGCTCATCTAATTTTTAAGTCATCTGTAGATGAAGTGCATATGTGCTGATGATTTTGCATAAATCAGGTCATATTAGTCCTGTTCATCTATAGCTGCTTTTCCCCTTGATATTGGCCATCTTTCTGAGTCAGTGGCTACAGAGTATCATTATACTTAAAATGTTGTTGTGTAACATTTTGTAGAATGCATTAATCTCAATTTTGTATATATATATTCATATATATATACATATATATGAATATATATATACATATATATGAATATATATGTACATATGTATGAATATATATATACATATATATGAATATATATGTACATATGTATGAATATATATATGTGTGTGTGTATAAAACACTTATAACCACTACTCAAATCAAGATATAAGATATTTCCAGCTCCCCCAGAAGGTTCTGTCATGTCTTTTCCCAGTTAACTCCCCACCCTTTACCCCTAGAGGTAACCAATATTCTGACTTCTAAAACCGTAGTTTAATCTTGCCTGTTTTGGATCTTCAGATAAGTGGGACCATACAGGATGCCTCTTTTGTGTCTGGCTTCTTTTGCTCATCACTTTGTCTGTGAGGTTCATCCACATCGTTCGTTGGGTGGGTTGGTAGTTTATTCCATCATGTCACTGCCTAGTCTTCCACTGAGTGAATATTTCCTACTTTATCCACTTTCAAACAGCCCCTCCCACAAAGAGTTCCAGATGCTCCACAATCTCACTAGCACGCTGGTAGCTGCAAAGGGGCTCCACTATGCAGTCATTTCTAATAGCTGTGGAGCCTGGCTATGCAGTCAGACCACCTCAAACCAGCTTCCAAATGACATTGAGGCTGTTGCCAACATTTACATGACTTAAAAAAGTTAAAAAAACAAAGATGAAGCAATGAACTAAAAAATTAAAAAATAAAATAATGGAAGCAACCTAGATGTCCTTCAATAGATGAATGAATAAATAAATCGAGGCACATCCATTTAATGGAATATTTATTATTCAGCAATAAAAAGAAATGAGCTATCAAGCCACAAAAAGACACGGAGGAGCCTCAAACACAATTACTAAGTGAAAGGAGCCTGTCTGAAAAGATTACATACTGTCTGATTCCAACTGTATGACATTCTGGAAGATGTAAAATGATGAGAGACAGGAGAGAGATCAGTAAGGTTGCCAGGGACGAGAAGGAGGGAGAGATGAGCAGTTGGAGCACTGAGGATTTTAGGGCTGTGAAACTTCTGTGTGATACTGAAGCACATGACATTATACATTTGTCAGAACTCATAGAACTTTACAATACGAAGAGTGAACCCTAAGAGTAAACTGTGGACTTTAGATAATAATAATGTACCAATATTGGTTCATCAATTGTAGCAAAATATACTACACCAACGCAAGATGTTGCTGATAGGGGAAATGGTAAGGGGGACGTAGGAGGGATATATGGGAATTCTTGTACTTTCTGCTCAGTTTTTCTGTGAATTTCAAATTGCTCCAAAAAATAAAACTTATTGCCCTTTCCAGTTTCACTCAGTGGATGGAGCATTGGCCTGTGGACTCAAGGGTCCAGGGTTCGGTTCCGGTCAAGGGCACATGCTCGGGTTTCGGGCTTAGTCCCCAGTAGGAGAGCGTGCAGGAGGCAGCCGATCAATGATTCTCATCATTGATGTTTCTCTCTCCCTCTCCCTTCCCCTCTGAAATCAATAAAAATATTTTTTAAAATTAAAATAAAGCTTATTAATTTAAAAATAAACAATAAAGGTAAAATGTAAAAGTATTAAGAAGGAAAAAAAGGAAAACAGCAATCACTGGAAGTGTCCACAGTCGTGCTGGAAACCTGTCCCATTGCTTGTTCTCTCCGGGGGTGGTTTTTTTCGTGATGGGATGACACTCCAGATGCTTCTGTGTTTTTACTCCATTCCCTCTGTCCCTGCTCCTTCTTGTGGTGGAAACTCATCCCCAAATTACTTGAAACTCTTGTTGAACATCATGTTTAGTGGCTCCCGAAAGTGGAAGGAGATTTAAATTCTGATGATGGGATTGGAGCCATTGTGTTTGGAGAGGGAAAAAAATGGAGCTTGATAAAGTGATGTTATTGTGGCGTCTGAGACTATGAGTTACATTTTAGGAGAATGATTTAGCATTACAGCATCTTACTTGATACCAATTGCATCTTAGAATCCCAGTACAGTTATCTTCAGATGACAGGATGAGGTGTATTTATGTTCTGGAAATAAATGATTGTGGGTCTTTGAACAGATGAGACTTCACATTTCAAGACTCAAAAGAATTTCCTACCTTCTAAGTCGAAAACACAGTCAAGGCATCCGCCCCGCCTGGTGTTGCTCGCTGGTTGAGCATCAGCCCATGGGTTGGATTCCTGGTCAAGGGCAGGTACTTGGGTTGCAGGTTCACTCCCCGCCCCTGATTGGGGCCTGTGTGGGCTGCAGCCTCCCTCACTCCCTTCCACTCTCTCCGAAAAGCAATGGAAAACGCATCCTCAGGCGAGGATTAACAATAACAACCACAAAAACCAGTCAAGGTATTTGAGTTTAATCTCTTTTTTTTTTCTAGTAACTTACCCTTCCCCCCACCCCCCACTTGTTTTTAAAAAAGCTTTTACTGAGATGTAATTGCCATACAATAAATCACAAATATTTAAAGTGTTCACATTGATAGGCTTTGATAAATGCACCTGTGAAGCCATCGCGGCAATCAAGATAATGAGCATATCCATCACAACCAAAGGGTTTTTCCATGACCCTCGGAAATCCTCCCTCTTGCTCCTCTTCCACCCCTTCCCCCACCCACTCTCTTGCCCTTCCTCTCCCCAGGCAAGTGTTCATTGTGTTCCTAGAATTCTCTATTAATGGAACCTTACATACTCTTTTAGTTTGGCTTTTTTCACTCAGCATAATTATTTGGAGGTTCATCCATGTTGCAACATGTATCAGTAGTTCACGCTTTTTTTTTTATTGCTGAGTTGTGTGGATTTGCCACAGTTGGTTTATTCATTTGCTTGATGGATTTTTGGGGTTTGTTTCCAATTGTGGCTATTACAAATAAAGCTTCTATGAATATGTGTGTACAAGTCTTTGTATGAGCATATGCTTTCATTTCTCATGGGAAAATTCCTAGGAGAATGACTGGACAATACAGTAGGTGTATGCTTAACTTTTCATGAAACTGCCACGGTATTTTCCAAAGTGGGTGTACCCTTTTAAAGTCCCGCTAGCTGTGAATGAACATTCTAGTTCCTCCACATTCGCGCCAACACTTGGCATCACCAGCCTTTGTAAGTTAAGCATTCTAATAGATGTGATATCTCATTGTGGTGTTAGTTTGCAGTTCCTTAATGACCGATGGTGTTGAGCATCTTTTCACGCGCTTATTTTGCCACTTATGTATCTTCTTTGGTGAAGTGTCTCTTCAAATATTTTGCCTGTTTTAAAATTGGATTGTTTTGCCCTAACTGGTTTGGCTCAGTGGATAGAGCGCCGGCCTGCGGTCTGAAAGGTCCCAGGTTCAATTCTGGTCAAGGGCATGTACCTTGGTTGCGGGCACATCCCCAGTAGGGGGTGTGCAGGAGGCAGCTGATTGATGTTTCTCTCTCATTGATGTTTCTAACTCTCTATTCCTCTCCCTTCCTCTCTGTAAAAAATCAATAAAATATATATTTAAAAAATAAATAAATAAATTGGATTGTTTTTCCTATCATTGAGTTTGGAGCGCTCTTTTTGTATTCTGGATACAAGTCCTATAAAGGATCTATGTTTTGCAAAGATTTCCTCCCCACCCCCCGTGTGTGGCTTGTCTTTTTCATTTCTTTAGGAGTGTCTTTCAGAGCACAATCATTTTTAATTTTGATGAAGTGCAATCTGTAAATTTGTTCTTTTATGGATTGTGTTTGGTGGTGTTGTGTCTAAGACTTCTTTACCTAACCCAAGATCAGAAAGGCTTAGTCTGTGTTTCCTTCCTGAGGAGGAATTTTAGGCTTCATATTAGAACTGTGATCCATTTTGAGTTCATTTTTATAAATAGTGTAAGGCATGGATTAGATTTCACTTTTTGCTTATAATTATTCATTTATTCCAGCACCGCTTGTGGAAAAGAAAAAAACTGGCTTTACTGCATTGTCTGTGTTCCTTTATCAACAATCACTTGTTCATGTGTGTGCGGGTCTATTCCTGGCCTTTTCTGTTCCGTCCATCAATTTGTCTATCTTTATACCAGTATCAGATCACACTGTTTTGCTCCAACTTTGCTCAATTCTTTTTCAAAGTTGTTTTGACTGTTATAAGTCCTTTGCATTTCCATATGAATTTTAGAATCACTTACCAATTTCTATAAAACTGCCTGTTGAGATTTTGATTGAGATCGATTTCAATTGTTAGGTCAATTTTGGGAGAAAGAACAGTTTAACAATATTGAGTCTTCTAACCCGTGAGGAAGGTATCTCAATTTATTTAGGTGGGTTTTTTGTTTGTTTGTTTTTTATTGATGTTGTTTTGTTTTTAATCCTCATCCGCAGATATTTTTCTATTGATTTCAGAGAGAGTGGAAAAGAAAGGGAAAGTCAGAGAGTAACACATGATTGGTTGCCTCCTGCACATGCCCTGACCAGGACCCTGGCCAGGGAGGAGCCTGCAACCGAAGTACATGCCCTTGACTTGAGCCCAGGACCCCTTGGTCCACAAGCCGACGCTCTATCCACTGAGCCAAACTGTCTAGGGCTTAGGTGTTTTTTAAAATATATCCAGCAGTAGGAATTTAGTTTCCCATATTTGAGTCTTTCATATCTTTTGTCATATTTATTCCTAAGTATTTCATATTTTTGATGCTATCATAAAAAGTATTTTTAAGTTTTAATTTTTTTATTATCTTATCTAATATATAGAAATAAAATTGCTCTGGCAGGGTAGCTCAGTCGGTTAGAGAGCATTGTCCCGATACAACAAGGTTGTGGGTTCAATCCCTGGTCAGGGCACATACAAGAATCAACCAATGAGTGCATAAATAAGTGGAGCAAGTCAATGTTTCTCTCTCTTGCTCTCTCTTCCTCTCTCCCTCCCCCTTCCTCTCTCTCTAAAACCAATCAATAAAAATTTGAAAAATTTAAAAAGGTGATTTTATATATTGATCCTGTATCCTGTATGTTGGTAAACTTATTAGTTATAACATTTTGTGTGTGGATTCGATTGGATTTTGCTATGTAGGTGAGCATGTCATCTACAAATATAGTTGGGGTTTTTTAAAATATATTTTTATTGAGTTCAGAGAGGAAGGGAGAGAGAGAGAGAGATAGAAACATCAATGATGTAAGAGAATCACTGATCAGCTGCCTCCTGCATGCCTCCTGTTGGGGATTGAGCCTGCAACCTGGGAATGTGCCCCGACTGGGAATTGAACCTGTGACCTTCTGGTTCATAGGTAAACGCTCAACCACTGAGCATGCCAGCTGGGCTAAAGATTGTTTTATTTATTTCCAGCCTGGATGCCTTTTGTTTCATTTTCTTGCCTAACTGCCTTGGCAGGAACCTCCAGGGCAGTGTTGCATAGAACTGGTGAGTGGACATTGTGTCTTGATCCTGACTTCAGGGGGAAAGTGTTCGGTCTTTTGCCACAGAGCATGATGTTAGCTGTGGGGTTTTGTAGAGGCCTTAATCGAGCTAAGGAAGTTCCCTTTTATTCTTAGTTAGCATTTCTTTTTTTTAATCCAGAAGGAATATTGGATTTTTGTCAAATGCTTTTTCTGTGTCTTTTGGGATGATCACATGGTTTTTATCTTTTGTCTGTTAGTATAATTAATTAGATTGATTGATTCTCAAATGTTAACTAACCCTGCACTATGAGGATGAGCCCCATTTGGCCTTTTAATATAGTATTGTCGAATTAGATATGCTAACATTTCTTTTAGTATTTTGGCATTTATGTTCGTAGGGATCATGGTCAGCAGTTTTCATTTATTAAATTTGTCTGGTTTTGGTATCAGGAACCCATAAAATGAGGTGGGAGGTATTTCCTTTCTTCAATCTTTTATCAGAGTGTGTGTAGAATTAGTATTATTTCTTCCAAATGTTTGATAGAATTGCCAGTGAAACCATCTGAGCGGTGAGTTTTCTCTATGGGAAAGTTTTCTCTACAAATTCAATTTCTTGAATAAATAGAGGACTATTTAAGTTATCTGTAGCTTTTTGATGAGCTGTGGTAATTTGTATCTTTAAGGAATTTATCCCTTTTATCTAAATTGTCAAATTCATTGGCATAAAGTTGTTCATAATATATCTGTAATCCCTTTTATAAAAAATAACAGCTTTATTGACGTATAATTTACATATCATACAGTTTATCTATTTGAAGTGTACAAATTGGTGTTTTTTTTTATGCCATTGTACACAGAGTTGTGCAACCATCACCACATGGATTTCAGACCATTTTCATCACTACCCTGCAAACATCCATTCTTATTAGCAGCCTCTCCCTGTCTCTTACCCACTCCCCTATCCTCAGCCCTAAGCAACCACTAATCTATTTTCTATGTCTTTAGAGTTGATTATTCTGGATATTTCATATACACAGAATCATACAATATATGGCCTTTGGTGACTGGCTTTTTCCTCTTAGCTTAATGTTTCCAAAGTTTATAGAAATTGTAGTGTGTAACAGTACTTCATTCCTTTTCGTTGCTAAATGGCACTCCATCATATTAATCCACATTTTTTCTATCCACCCATCAACTTAAAGACATTTGGGTTGGCCCAGCTGGTATTGCTCAGTGGTTGTCGACCTGTGACCCAGGAGGTCATGGTTCAATTTTTGGGCAGGGCACAAGCCTGGGTTATGAGCTCAGTCCCCAGTCAGGGGTGTGCAGGAGGCAGCTAATCAATTATTTTCTGTTTTTCTCTCTCTCTCCCTCTCCCTTCCTCTCTGACATCAAGAAAAATATATTTTTAAAAAACATTTGGGTTGTATCCTCTTTTTGGTTATTATGAATAAAGCTGTTTTGAACACTGTGTACAAGTTTTGTGTTGATATATGCTTTCATTTTTCTTGAGTTATGTATCTAGGAATGGAATCACTGGTTCATATGGCCTACATTTAATCTTTTGAATACCTGCCAGGCTGTTTTCCAAAGTGGCTATTTTACATTTCCACAGCAGTGTCTGAGGGTTCCAGTTTTCCCAGATCCTCACCAACATTTGTTATTGTCTGTCTTTTTAGTTATATCCATCCTACTGGATGTGAAGCAGTATTTCATAATTTTTGATTTGCCTTACCCTGAAGGCTAATGATATTGAGCATCTTCTCATGTTTTTATCAACCATTTGTATTTCTTCTTCCAAGAAATGTCCATTAAAATCCTTTGCAACTTTTTAAGTTGGGCTACTTGTCTTTTTATTATTGAGTTGTAAGAGTACTTTATATATTTGGATACAAGTTATATGATTTGCAAATATTTTATCCCACTTTCTCGATTTCCTTTTCATGTTCTTTTTTTTTTTTATCCTCACCCCGAGGATATGTTTATTGATTTATTTTTAGAGAGACATCAATGTGAGAAAGAAACATCAATTGGTTGCCTCCCTATTGGGCATTGAACCCTCAGCCTCTTAGTGTACGGGAAATGCTCCGACCAACCGAGCCAACCACTGCCCAGCCAGCGCTCTTTTCATGTTCTTGATAGTGTCCTTCAGCATAAAAATAGTGCCCTTTATAGTCTTTTAAAATTTTGATGAAGTCCAGTTCACCTGTTTTTTCCTTCTATGTGTGTGCTTTTGGTGTCATAGCTAAGAAACCATTGCCTAATTCAAGGCCATGAAGATTTACACCTGTTTTCTCATCAGAGCTTTATAGTTTAAGCTCTTACTTTTAGCTCTTGGACCTATTTTGAGTAAACTTTTTGTACATGGTGTGAAGTTGGAGTCAAACTTCATTCATTTGCATGTGGGTATTAAGTTGTGCCATCACCACTTGTTAAAAAGATAGTTCTTTTCCCTCATAGGATGGTCTTGGCATCCTTGTCGAAAATCAACCATAAATGTCATGGTTATTTTTTTCATGGACTCACAATTCTGTTTCATTGATCTATCCTTAAGACAATACCACACTCACTTGATTATTGTAGCTTTTTAGTGAACCTTACTATCCTTTTATTATCTGTAGTGATGTCACCTCTTTATGCCTGACATTGATAATTTGTGTCTTCTCTCTTTTTATATTTTATGTATAAAATTTTAAATAAAATATCTTTTATATTTTGTTCTTTGATCAGTTGGCTAGAGATTTATCAATTGTATTGATCATTTCAAAGAACCAGCTTTTGATCATCACTGAGTTTTACTATTGCTTTTTTGTTTTTTCTTTTATTGATTTCTATTCTGATCTTTATTATTACCTTTCACCTACTTAGTTTGATTTAATTTATTTTTCTAGTTTTATAAGGTAAAAGCTGAGGTCACTGATATGAAACCCATCATCTTCACTAATATAGGTAGTTAGTGTTACAAAGTTTCCCCTAAATACTGCTTTAGTAGCACCCCACAGATTTTGTTGTTGTGTTTTTATTTTCATTTAGTTCAAAATATTTTCTGACTTCCCTTTTTATTTCCTTTTGGCCTGAGGGTTATTTAAAAGTGTGAATTTCATGTCCAACTATTTGGGTATTTGGGGGAAATTTTTTTGTTACTGATTTTTACTTTAATTCTATATGATCATAGAACATGCTTTATATGACTTGAATTTTTTAAAATATATATATTTTTTTATTTCAGAAAGGACGGGAGAGGGAGAGAGAGATAGAAACATCAATGATGAGATTGGATACCTCCTTCATGCCCCACACTGGGGATTGAGCCCGCAACCCTGGCATATGCCCTGACTGGGAATTGAACCATGATCTCCTGATTCATAGGTCAACACTCAATCAGTGAGCCACTGGACCTGGCATGAATTTTTAAAAATGTATTAAGACTTATTCAGTGGCCCAGAATATGGTCTGTTTTGGTGAATGTTCCTTAAAAAGAATATGTATTCTCCTGTTGTTGGGCAGAGTACTCTGTAAATGCTAGTTAGTCAAGTAGATTGATAGTGTTGTTCAAATTTTCCATATTCTTATTTATTTTCTGTTTACTTGTTCTATCAGTTCTTAAGAAAAGGATATAGAAATCTCTGACTATAACTGGGGATTTGTCCGTTTCTCCTTGCATTTCTATCACTTTTTGCTTCATGTATTTTGAAACTCTGTTATTAAATGCATAAATACTTAGGGTTATTGTCCCTCATGATGGATTGACCTCTTTATCATTATGAAATAACTTACTTTACCCCTGAAACATACTTTTTCTGATGTTAATATCACCTTTCAGTTTTCTTTTGGTTAGTGTCAAAATGGTTTATATTTTTCCATCTTTTCACTTTTAACCCATATGTGTTTTTATATTTGAAGTGCATTTCTTTCTTTTTTTTAAATATATTTTATTGATTTTTTTACAGAAAGGAAGGGAGAGGGATAGAGAGTTAGAAACATCAATGAGAGAGGAACATCGATCAGCTGCCTCCTGCACACCCCCCACTGGGGATGTGCCCACAACCAAGGTACATTCCCTTGACTGGAATCGAATCTGGGACCCTTCAGTCCGCAGCCGACGCTCTATCCACTGAGCCAAACCAGTTAGGGCCATAGTGGGTCTTTTTTTTAGCCAACCTGAAAACCTCTGTTTTTCAGTTGGGGTATTTAGACTACTTACATTTAATATGATTGTTAATATGGTCAGATTTAAATCTTTTATCTTGTTATTTGTTTTCTATTTGTCCTATCTTTGTTCCCCCTTTCCTCTTTTTCAAGATTATATGTTTTTTATTAATTTTATTTCTTCCTTGTTGATTATTAGCTATAACTCTATTTTATTACTTTAGTGATTGCTCTATAGTTTATATTATACACCTTCAACTTATCACAATCTGCTTTCAAATTATATCATTTCATATATAGTATAAGAATATTATATTCTCATGCTATTATTATGTATTTTACTTCTACATGTTATAAACACAAAATTACATTGTTATTAGTTTTATCAAAACAGCCAGTTATCTTTTAAAGAGATTTAAGTTATGAAACAGCAAGATGGCGGCATAAGGTAAACACCGTAAATGCAGCCGTGAACAACTATTTCAGAAAAACCATGAAAAGAACACACGGACACCACTCGCACCCACAGGAAGGCTGGCTGAGTGAAAATCCTACAACTAGAAAAGAGTCTGAGACTCAGAGGAGCGGCAGAAGCAAAGTACAGAGGTACGGAGGCGTGCGCACGGGGCTCGGGGAGAGGGCTAGCGCTGGAAGACGCGGTTCTTTTCCAAAACGGAGAGAGCCACAAGTTCCCAGTGGCTCTGAACTCCAGTTCCAAGTGAGTTTCTGAGGACCCAGACACCCGGAGAAGGGGGACTGACTGGCACCGGGAGGAAATCCAAAGCGGGTTTCTCTCAGTGTTGCTTGCAGCAATTACCGTGGGACACAGAGACCTGATGTCTCTCACCGCAGGGCTGAGAAGCGCCATAGCTATTTGCTCCGCCCTGCCCTGCAAACTCCCCGAGGCCCCGCCCCTCCCAAGCTGCGCCAGAGGCTTTTGCATATAAAAGACTGAGTAGCCTAAGGGAAAGGCTTAATCAACACCTCCTTAAAGATACAGGAGCCAGCCTCACCCAGTGGCCAGAGTGGGGCTAACCTAAACAAAACAGATCCACAAGGAACACACTCGGGGCAGATGCAGTGAGCATAAAAGCCCCACTGAAACAACTTTTGCCCCATAAGGATGTCTCCAGCACAGAAGTTCTCCCACTGTAGACACAGCTGACTCTCATAACCAAGTGGCTTAGAGGTTAATCCCTCACAGTGATGCCTAAATCAGAAAGGGAAGCAGCCAAAATGCGGAGACGAAACAGGTCACAAATGACAGAAATGGAGGAAAGAAAACGACAGGATATAGAGTTCAAAACCATGGTTATTAGGTTTTTCAAGAAATTTCTAGAGACTGCCGATAAATTTAGTGAGATCCCCAATGAATCTAATGAGACCCTCAAGGATATGATAAAGGACCAACTAGAAATGAATCATACACTGACTGAAATGAAGAATATTATACAGACATCCAACAGCAGACGAGAGGATCGCAAGAAGCAAGTCAAAGATATGAAATATGAAGAAGCAAAACCCACCCAGTGGGACAAGCAAAAAGAAAAAAGAAAAGAAGAAAAA
>PVJC01001335.1:0-26222 GCA_004026665.1 Murina feae
CCTCTTTCCTGCTCCCCAATGCCCTGCAAAGGGCCTGGGAAGCCCACCAAGCAGGCCACCGACCCCCTGCTGCCTCTTACCCGCTTCCCGGTGCCCTCCAACTCTGCTGCCTCTTTCCCACTCACGGGTCCTGGGTCCTGTGCTGTCCCACCCTGTAGCTGCTCTGTGCACTCGGGAGGTCCCTCAGCCCGGCCTGTGCCCTCTCGCAGTCTGGGACCCCTCGGGGGATGTCCACCTGCTGGCGTGCCTGACCAGCCTGGGTGAGGGGCTTTAAGGCTGCCCACAGCTCCCAATGACCCAATGTCCCAGCAAGGCTGGCTGGACGCAGGTTTCTGGAGTTTGTTTATCTTCTATAATTGATGCTGTTCCTTTAAGACCTGGGGTTTATCTTGTATAATTTATACACTGTTCCTTTAAGGCGGCCTACTAACTACTAAGGAAGCCTCCTCTGCCTCACCTCGCAGTGTCTATAATGAAACAATTGTTACTTTTACTGGTTAGGCCCCAGCTGCTCTTTCCTTCAGCTCCCGAGGATTCTATGATTGTTATATTGTTTCAAATCTGTGTTTCGCTAGAGCGAGTTTAAGCGGAACGGGCGCAGATTCACTTTCGCTCCTGCCACAATGGAAACTGCCGTTTACTCAGGTCCGTGAGTGGCGGCCTCCATGTTGGCTGGGCTAATTTGCATACAGCCGCTCTGATTGGCTGGTGGGTGTGGCTTACCCTGTCTCAGAGAAATGGTTAATTTTACTATTTCGCTTTTATTAGTTTAGATAAAATCCAGCTACTGTAATGGCCATAACAATCTAACAACTGGTCACTATGACTCCCACTGTGGCCAGCAAACCAGCCCAATCAGGGGGTGGGACCAGCGCGACCATCCTCTCGGCCCCTCCCCCTTGTCGTCCTGGCCCTGATCAAACTCTCCCAACCCAATCAAGAGCTGGCTGGCCAGCCAAATACCCCCTCCTTTGCCCCTCCCCCAGCTAGCTGTGCCCCTGATCAGCCTGCCCCACCTCAATAAAGGGTGGGGCTGGCCAACAAACCTATTGCAGCCCCTCCCCCTGCCCATCCCCACCCCAGATTGGTCCCCCTACCCTGATCAGGGACAGGGCCAGCCTGCCAACCATCCATGGCCCCTCCCCCCACCGCTGGCCCCTGATCACAACCCACTTCTACCCCAATTGGAGGTGTGGCCCAGCAGCCAATTGCCCGCAGCCCTTCTCCCCAGCTGTCCTGGCCCTGATCAGGGGCCCTGATCTGGCAGGCCCCGATCAAGGCAGGACAGCTGGCCAACTTTCCACCATCTCTTCCCAACAGGTCCAGTCCCAATCTGGGCCAGCCCAACCCCACCCATACACAAATTCATGCACTGGGCCTCTAGTCTCTCTCTATATAAGGCTAATACACTAAATGTCCAACCATCTGACCAGTTGCTATGATGTGCACTGACCACCAGGGAGAAGATGCTTAATGTAGGAGCTGCAGAGCTGCAGTGACTTGGCAGCAGAAGTTCTTGGGTGATGCACCCCAAAACCAGAGAGGAGGAAGCCCAATCCCTTGCAAGGCCATGTGATTCCACCTTCGACTGTGTGTTATGTTGTTGCTGTGGCACTGTCGGCTCAAATCTGGTTTATTGCACACCCTGGTGTTTGCGTTTTACACCTTTATAATAGCAAGCTTGCAGAGTGCCCTCTTGCACTCTGGGACCCTCAGGGTATGTCAGAGAGCTGAGCCAGTTTCTACCTGATCCTTGCAGGGAAGGCCGAGGGACCCCACCTGCTGGAGGAACCCTGCTCACTCTGCAGATGCCTTTCAAGCATGGCACCCCCCCAGGTGTGGTTGGCTGGGGAGGGACAATGGGAGGTTGGCTCCAGGGCATGTCCAGTCCATCTCACCCAGTCCTGTCCCACTGGCCACCTTCTAATTAATTTCCTTTCAATGTGCACGAATCTGTGCACCAGGTCACTATTTATAAAATAAAAACAACAAGAGCACTAGGAAAAGAGGAATGACCTCCCAAGAGAATGCTAGAGTTTCTGACCCAGATCTGAACAATCCAGACAGACACAAGGGAATATCAACTAAGCCACAGTCTGACATGGGTTTTCACTCAAGAGCAGGATCTCCTAAGTGCTAAAACATGCAGGCTGTATTGGACAATAGTTGACCTCTTTTTTCTTCAGTATCAATTTTTGGCAGAGCACACATTGGTAATTAAAACACTGAGAGTATTCTAAGAAGTACAGAGAAATCATATCTTTTATATTTTCTTTTTATTTAAAGAAATTATAACCAACATTCTAATTTTAATTTCCTGACTACAGCTTCTTTCTTGGGTAATAGAATAGAGAAGAATGTGGAAGACACTACCTAGCTGATTGCTAATGCTGATTCCTCTTCTTTCTGGACACACATTTAGTCCACATTCTCCATCTCTCTGCTATGCAACTGAGTTCTGGCCAGTGGAAAGCAAGTGCTATGCTTGTTTCTAGACTGGGCCCACAAAGCCTGTCAATGTTTGATAGTCTTTGTTCTTTTCCCTCTCACCAGCTTGACCCTACCACAAAAACCTTGGAAGTTCTTACTGAAGATGGTCCAGCCACAAGATTGAAGGAGATTGTGTCTCTCATGGTTATGAGCTGAATTGTGTTCTCCCAAAATTTATATGTTGAAGTGTTAACCCCCAGTACCTCAGAATGTGATCTTATTTGGAGATAGTGTCTTTATAGAGACAATCAAGTTAAAATTGAGCTCACTAGGGTTGATTCTAATCCAATATGGCTGGTATCCTTAAAAGATAGAGAAACAACACATTCACAGAGGAAAGGCCATGTAAAAATATACAGAGAGAAGATTGCCATCTACAAGCCAAGGAGAGAGTTTCGAGGACAGATCCATCTCTCACCACCTTCTGAAGGAACCAATTCTGCTGACACCTCAATTTTTGTCTTCTAATCTCCAGAACTGTGAGACAATAAATTTCTGTTGTGTATGTCACTCAGTTTGTGGTACTTGTTATAGCAAGTCTAGACAACTCACACAGCCATCCACCCAACATAAGCACCCATTTGGAATTAACAGAAGTGTGAAATAGTTTATTTTGTGTGATCTATTGTATATTTTGGGTTTGTTTGCTACAGAAATCAGTTTTATCTTAACTAATAGATGAGAAGAGTACACTGAGCATCACTATCAATATCTTACACTAGTTTATGCCTGATCTTCCCTAAGAAGACAACGTAAGACCTGTGGGGATTGTCCTGAAGGACAATGGAGAAAGAAAGCACATAGTAAAGGTAGATAGTTCTATATGAGAGTGAACTCCTGCCAAGACAGGCTAGGACAGTAGCAACGAGCAGCTATGAGATTTGAGAGTAAGTCCCCAAACCTCAAATGGATGTGAAAGAGTAATGAGTTTAGCACTGAGGCCAACAGAGAAGGGAGTGCACTGATACTCCCATTTTAAGATCCATCCCTGTGACTATTCTGCAAGTAATTTGTACTTCTTTGTTTCCCATTTTTTAAAAAATTTATTTCATTGTTGAGAGTATTATAGGTGTTCCCTACCTTACTCCCTTTGCCCCCTCCATCTATCCCTCACCTCATCTCAAGTCTTCACCTGTCTATTGTCTGTGTCTGTGGGCTATTAATTTGTAATTCTAAATCTTTTTATCTTTTCATCCCGTCCCCAACCCCTTCCATCTGGCAATGGTACAAATGTTTTTGGTATCTATGGGTCTGTTTCTGTTCTGTTTGTTTATTTATTAATACTTTTAGATTAAATTGTTGATAGATAACTATTTATTGCCATTGTATTGTTCCTTTTCATGATCTTTTTTTCTTCTTCTTAAATAAAACACTTTAACTTTTCAACACTGGTTTGGTATTGAAGCCCTTTAACTTTTTCTTGTCTGGGAAGCTCTCTATCTGGCCTTCAATTCTAAATGATAGCTTTGCTGGGTTGAGTAATCTTGGTTGTAGGCCCTTGCTTTTCACCACTTTGGATATTTCTGCCACTCTCCTCTGGCCTGCAAAGTTTCTGTTTGAGAAGTCAGCAGATAGTCATATGGGCGTTACCTTATAGGTAACTAACTTCTTTTCTCTTGCTACTTTTAAGGTTCTCTCTTTGTCCTTAACCTTTAGCATTTTAATTATGATGTATCTTGGTATAGGCCTTTTTGTGTTCATCTTGTGTGGTACTTTATGTGCTTCCTGGACTTATATGTCTATTTCTTTCACCAGGCAAGTGAAGTTTTGTGTCATTTTTTTTCAAATAGGTTTAATTTCTTGCTCCCTCTCTTATTCTAGCACCCCATGATGCACATGTTGGTATTCTTGAAGTTGTATCCTAGACAACTTCATATTTTTGGATTCTTTTTTCTTTTTGCAGTTTTGATTGGGTGTCTCTTCATATTCCAATTTAATTGTTGGCATCTTCTACTCTACTGTTAATTCCCTGTAAATTATTATTTATCTAAGTTAGTGTATCATTCATTTCTTACTGATCCTTTTTTATATTGTTGATGTTATCAGTAAGTTTCTTTAAGTTCTCAGTAAGTTCCTTGAGCATCCATATAACAATTATTTTGAACTCTGTATCTAGTTGTTTTCTTATTTCCATTTCATTTAATTTTTTGTTTTTTTTTTCTGGAGAATTCTTCTATTTTTTTATTTTTTATTTTATTTTTTGGTGTGTGTGTGACATGTTTCTTTGTCTCTCCATTTTGGCTATTGCCCAGTGTTTTTTCTATGTATTGGGTAGATCTGCTATGTCTCCCAGACTTGGTAAAGTGGCCTTGTATAATAGTTGTTCATTAGGGCCTAGTGGCTCAGCCTCTCTGGTCACCTGAGCTGGGCACTCCAGGTGTGCCCCTTTATGAGCTGCATACACCTTCTTATTGTAGTTTATCCTTGGTTGGTGTTGGCATCACTGGGAAGGATTGACCCCCAAGTCAGTCAGTTTCTAATCAGCTGTGATTACAACAGAAAAGCTCCTATGCAGAACTTGCTTCCGTGGGGCATTGATGCTCACCAAGTCCGCCCCTTGTGGAAGTGGTAGGTTTGAAATTCAACATTATAGAAGCTGACCATCTGCTGCACTAGCTTGAAGCCTCCTGGGAGGTGCAAAGTCAGCCATTGGCTATGCCCTGCCCAGGACCACCCAGTATGGGCTTCAAAGGAATCTATAAATGGCTGCTACTTGTGTTAGACTTAGAGGTACCCAGAAGAAGCCAAGCAATGAACCAAGGCAGGTTGCTGTTAGTGCCGGGCCTGGGGTCACTTAGCAAAAGTTATGGGCATGCTGAGACCAGCTTCTTGTTTGAGAGATTTTAGGATAGTCCAAAGCATGAGGCAAGAGGGGTCAGTTGTATGGAAAAGCCACTGGAAATGGCTTGGATGAGCCTGCAAGTAAGGAAGAGTGGGGTAACAGGGAATCACCAGGGCAGGGTGAAACCAGGTTGATGGAAATTCAGATATGGCAGGCCTGCAGGGAAGGGCAGCTGGGGTGACCAGGCCAGCAGGGGAGGTCAGTTGGGGGTGAACATGTCAATAGGGGAGGTAAGTTGAGGGGGTCAGGCCTGCAGGTGAGGGCAGTTAGTGGTGACTGGGCTGGCAGGGTAGGGCAGTTGGGGGCAACCAGGAGGCAGTGGAGGGCAGTTGGAGTGATCGGGCTGGCAGGGGAGCAGTTAGGAATTGATCAGGCTGTCAGGAGAGTGGTTAGGGGGTGATCAGGTTGGCAGGCAGAAGTAGTTAGGTGCAATCAGGCAGGCAGGCAGGCAGGCAGGCAGGCAAGAGATTGGGAGCCAACAGTGCTGGATTGTGAGAGTGATGTCTGACTAAATGGGTAGTTTGACATCTCCTGATGGGTCCCAAATTAGAGAGGGTGCAGGTTGGGATGAGGGACAATCCCACCCCATGCATGAATTTCATGAACTGGTCTTCTAGTATTATAATAACTATGTATGGTGTCATATGGGTACTAGATTTATCAAGTGATCACTCAGTAAGTAATATAATGTCTAATCACTAGGTTATGCAACTTAATCTAGTATAACATTGTATCTCAACTATAATTGGAAAAAAATTTTAAATATATTGTTTAAAAAAAGAGAGCCAATATGGTGCTTGACAAGGTTGATAGTTTAAAGGAAGTTCTCCAGCCAGGACATTAAATCTTTTATAGTTTTCACAGTCTTCACTGATGAAACCTCTTCTTCCATCAAACATTTATAGCCATTCTGGGAAAGAAGCAAGACCAAACTATTATTAGACAAATTCATTCCCAAAGCCTTTAAGTCATAGAGCAAGGAATCTGTGTAGAGGAGAGGAGAGGTATAGTGGTCCACAAAAGAGTGTTGAAGCATAAGTGAGCTGATATGGGGTAGAGTCCACATTGGGTATTGAAATCTGAGCTGGATAAGGAGGATACCTGTAAGCATCAGAGTTGGAGTGGGGTGAAAAGGGAATCCATGAAGGAGAGATGTACAGGGAGGGTATTGGGGCTCAGGTAGGGCCAAGAGGCATCTCTGAGGGGTTGGAGCCAGCAGCATGGGAGGCCTGAAATACATGGAGCACTAATAACACAAATAAGTATATTTTTAAAAAAGGGAGTTGTACATACAGATAAAAAAAAACACAACTAGATCTGGAATACCTTGTTGTGCTAAAAAGTAATGAAGTATTCATAGAATGATGGGCACATATGGAAAGGAAACAGTCGGTAGATTGAAGGGGCTCCCACATGGACATATCAGAAAAAATGGGAACACCAAAATAAATAATGAATTAAAGAATTTTATCCCTTTGACTAAAATATAAAAGGAGTTTCCTCAAAAAACTAAAAATGGAAGTGCCATTTGATCCTGCAATCCCACTTCTGGGAATATATCCCAAGAAACCAGAAACACCAATCAGAAAAGATATATGCACCCCTATGTTCATAGCAGCACAATTTACCATAGCTAAGATTTGGAATCAGCCTAAATGTCCATCAGCAGATGAATGGATTAAAAAACGGTGGTACATCTACACAATGGAATACTATGCTGCTGTGAAAAGGAAGGAGTTCCTAGCATTTGCAGTAGCATGGATGGAAATGGAGAACATAATGCTAAGTGAAATAAGCCAGTCAATGAAAGAAAAATACCACATGTCATCACGCATCTATGGATAATAATAACCATTATGAACTGGTGAACAGAAACAGATTCAGAGGCAGAACAGCATCAAACAATCTGTCAAATTAAAGCAACAAGGATGGAGGAGGAATGGGGGGGTAACAGATCAACTGAAGGACTGTTATGCATGCATTTAAGCATAACCAAAGGACACAGACCACTGGGGGGAAGGGGAGGCTGGGGGAAGAGCAGGGGAAAAAAGAGATATTTGTACTAATCTTTGTAATACTTTATGTAATTAAATAAAAAAATTAAAAACAAAAAAAGACAAAAAAAAAAAACAATGAGTTCATTTTGAAATGAATAGATGAATACATTGGAAGTTTGGTAAGGAACAGGGTATTTATATAGTGTCAAAGTATCTGCCCACAGGACACTTAATAATTATGACAGAAAAATGTCACCAGAGTGGGAAATCCAGGGAGAAACCACCTTAATCATGTCAACATATTAATAGCATCCATAATGGAACAATCAAAACCCCATACCACTTGATAGGATATAGTCAAAAAGAGCACAGTATCCCTTTTGTGACATTGCTGTCAAAGACCTGAATCTAGTCATGAGACAACAGCAGAAAAACCCAAACTGAGGGCTAATCCTATATAATAAAAGCCTAATATATTAAGTGTCTGGTTGTCCAGTCGTCCATTCAACCAATCAAAGTATAATCTAATCTAACAAAAGAGTAATATGCAAATTAACCATCACTCTGATACACCTGAGCCACACCTACCAGCCAAGCCACGCCCACCAGCTAATCAGAGCAGCTGTATGCAAATTAACCCAGCCAAGATAGTGGCTGGCAGCCACAAAGCTAGAGCAAATAAGAGGCTTCCGTTGCACCAGCGATGGAGTTGAAACTGCCTGCCTAGGCCAGCTGGGCCTCTGCTCAAGGCAACAATGTTTCAATTATAGAAGCCACAGAGCTGAAGCAAACAGGAAGCTTCGTTGCCTGACTAGGCCTTTGCTCAAGGCAACAGAGTTTCAATTATAGAAGATAAATAAACCCCAGAAACCTGATTCCAGCCAGCCTTGCTGGGACGTTGGGTCAATGGGGGCTGTGGGCAGCCTGAAAATGGCCCTCAACCCCTCACCCAGGCTGGCCACACCTCCATGGGGTGAGGGTCCCCACTGTGGGGCTTGGCCAGCCTGCAAACAGCCATCAGCTCCTCACCCAGGCTGGCCAGGCACGCCAGCAGGTAGACATCCCCCGAGGGGTCCCAGACTGCGAGAGGGCACAGGCTGGGCTGAGGGGCCCCCCCAAGTGCACAAATTTTTGTGCACTGGGCCCCTAGTATGCCAATAATATGCTAAGGCAGCTCAACTGCTCATAATGATGTGCACTGACTACCAGAAGGCCAATGTGCTCCCACAGAGGGAGTGCTGCTCAACCAGAAGCCAGGCTCATGGCTGGCAAGTGCAGCGGCAGTGGCAGGAGCCGCTTTTGCCTCTGCAGCAGCCCTGACTGATGGCTTAGGCCTGCTCCCACAGTCAGTCAGACATCCCCCAAGGGTTCCAAGACTGTGAAAGGGTGCAGGCTGGGCTGAGGGACCTCCTTCAGTGCATGAATTTCATCCACTCTAGTCTATAAAATAAGTGGCCTAAAATATTCAAAGAAGTCTGAGTCATGACAATCCAGGGAAGACCTAGAAACTGTTTCAAATTGAAGGAAATGAATGACACAGCAATGCTCATGACACAATAGTTAAAAGCAATCTGAGACTCGGAACTGGTTCCTGGTGCTAAAAAGGACATCATTGAAATAAACATGAATGTATCCTAATTTGGGTGGCTATACAGTAGAGTTTGATTTTGTATGAAATGCACACTGCAGTATGGAGGTTGATGGAACACTGTATTGGCACCATGTAATCAACTTTGTCTTAAATGGTTTAGGGGGAAAAAAGTTCTTTGTCCTGGAGTTACAACTTTTCTCTAAGTTGAAGATTGCTTCAAAATAAAATAGTTTTTTTTAAGTTGTTAGACCCATTTTACAGATAAAAAAAAAACACCAAAAAAACAGAGCTTTGAAATGTTTGAAGTTACCGAGCCAGAGTGTGATGAATCACTCCAGGCCAAGACTTTTAGTACACAACACTTTCATTCTAATGAAAGTTGATAGATAAAAGTTGATAGATAAAAGCTGATTATTTTTTCAAGAAGTAAATCAAGGTCTAAAGCTCCATCCTATTGAATAGCCCTGACCATAGTACTAAATTAATCTAAGCTTCATCTTTGCCTCAGGAAACATTTTATGCTAATAGTCTACAATACTGTGTTAGGAAAAGTAAGTGATAACAAACAGTAATTTTGGAATGGAAGGTTTGGGAACACTGTAGCTTTCATTACCTTTTCTGCTCGGTCCATAAAATAGAGAAGCCGTCATGTCAGAGTCTCCTTTCATTGAAAGCCAGGAGTGGTCCGAAGGTGGGCGCTGGGAAGGTGGTTAAATTATTCATCATGACAGAAATAATTATCTTCACACAGGAGCCAGGAGCCCAAATGCCTTTTAAGAAGTCAACTTGAGAAATGCTCCCCAGCGATAATGAAAGTAATAAGCTGTGTCCCAGGCCCCTCTCAGAAGCTCTGATTTTTTTCAATGCTTGCAAAAAGTGCCCTATGCTGACAAATGTCTGATTAACAAAATTAAGAAGAGATTTGGCTGCAGTCTGAATCCCTCCCGAGGGCCCTTTCGTTTCTGGATTTCTAGGTTGATTATCTTTTCAGGTCAGATTTTTCTTCCCCCGCCTCTTTCTTTAGCATCTGTGCTCGAGTCATTTGATGGTTTTCTGCCACGACCAGGTTAGAACCAAATAACTGTTTCTTTCATAAGAGGTTCTGCTACCCTAACAGCTATGACCCCAATGTCTCAGACACAAAATAAAAAGCACTGTTGATGTGATGTCACCTTTCCTTCAAAAGTTCATACTTTGCTTGAAAATAGAAATAGAAGCTGTGGATTGAAAAAAAGTGGCAAAAGTGTTTTAACTCAAGCCCGTATATGACTTGCATATCCTGGGATTGGGGGGTGTTGGTTGTTTTTAACTAATTGGTGCATATATTGGTGGTGGAGGCAATAGAGGTTGATGGGTGGTATACCAGGGGATAGCCATTCCATATGGACCTGGAAAGCTAGTGTAGTGATATAGAAACCTTGTGAGATAGGCAAGACCATTATTATTGTTATTATTGTTTTGGGTTTTTTGTAGTTGAATTTCTAAATGACTTTCCTTAAGCCACAGAGCTAGTGAGATGTGGAGCTAAGAATTGAAGTTGGGCCCTAGCTGGGGTGGTTCCGTTGGTTGAGCATCATCCCATGCACCAAGGGGTAGCCAGTTCAATTCCTTGTCAGGGCACGTGCCTGGGTTCCGGGCTCCATCCTCAGTGGGGACATGGAGGAGGCAGCTGATCGATGTTACTTTCCTACATCGATGTTTCTCTCTCTGGGTCTCTCCCTCTCCCTTCCAATCTCTAAAATCAATGAAAAACGTATAAAAATGAATTAAAGCTGTGTATTTAGACTAAAAAATGCCCATCACTGATCTGAACATTCACTAAGAATTGAACTAGTTCATTAAGTGTATATGTTGGATAATAAATGATGTGGCTATGAAGAATGACTCAGCTGATCAATCTACAAACCATTATTATCCTGGCATTCAGCCATTATCATTGTTGGGTATATATTTTAAGGTTAAATTATATATGTATTAAAAGTTAGCTTCTAATAGTTAATTCAGAAGAGCAAAATACATTTATGTTTCTGACCATGTGGGAAAATCCCAAATAATATTTTGGCTCTGACACATGCAAAAACAAGGAGGATGAGAGAAAACCAGTAAATAATTATATATATATATATATATATATATATATATATATATATATATATATATATTAAGAATTTCAATTTTTAAAATTCCTATCAAGGAGAAAAAATAAAATAAAAACTGTTAGTGATCTGGAAAAATTAAGTGGAGTCAACACAAAGCAAAGCAAAAATGGGTTGTACACTTATTTTTAGCTTAACATTTAAATAAATTTGTATTAATAGCCATGACAGAAACATAAAAAGGATCAGAAAAGATCTGAAGGTGTCTGCTGACTTGAGCACGAAAGGCTCTCTCTGGAGAGAAAATGCGCAGGAAGTTACTTCTATGTTCTAGTTCGGGCTCTGCAGTGTGACTCTGGACAAGTGCTCTCCCATTCTGGCCTCCACTTCAAAATAAGGAGTTGAACCGAAGGCTCTCAGGTTCCCCAGAACTACCTGTCCCAGGACTCTATAGTTTTAAAATTGAATAAAATAAATTTTACGGAAGACGAAAAAATAGAGATGACCCAAGAAAGAAGATGTATTGTCTCCAAATCACCGATAGTAAGGAAGAATGACAAGCACCATGAATTCCCGTAGGGCCCCATGAATTATAGCTGCAAACTGTCCATTCAAAAGATGTTCTAGGATGATGATCACCTGGATGTCTGATCCCATCGTAAGCTTTGGGCTCAACCCTTCTTCACAGTTTTTCTCATTTCCCTTCTTCAGAAGACAGATTCTTCTCTTAACAATTTCTATGTTGTCATGGATATTACAGAGATATTCTTAAGGGTGCCATTTGAAAAGGAAATTTAAATATTTAGATAGTATACAGAAATGTTTGAAGTATGGCAGTATAAAGAAATTGTCAGGCTTGGGTTGCCATAGTTTATTTATCTTATAAGAATAAAACAAAAAAATTCTCCAATGGTAGATGATATTAAGAGAAAACATATTTAGGCAGCATCATTCAGTGGATTTTTTACTGCCAACTCTGTCTTTTGGGATTAAGAAATAGAGAAATCACAGAAGTGTTTTAATTGTGTAGGAAAATAAAATGCGGAGACTGTTACACTTTTATATCTAGCACGTTTCATGAAATCTGGATTTAGCCTTTGCATTCTGGGGCTGGGACCCCACTGCCTCTACCAGACCCATGAACTCCTGAAAGCTAAGTGAATTAATGAGGCCAGAGTGAGGGGGAAACAGGTACTTCATCTTCCTCTGATCCAGTGATCTCCAGATCACTGAATTCATAAGACCTGCAATTTCATTGATGTTTCTATGGCATTGACCCAGATATTCTGGTTCATAAAAACACTGAATCCTTTAATGAAACACAGAATTAAGTTAATATGATTTATGTCACCCTTCACCCTGTGGGCTGATGCTTTGTAGCGATCTTGATTAAAGGAAGATTATAAAATAGCTGCAACCCTCACTCATTTGCATTTGGTCCTAAGGAAATGGTCCAAACAGATCTAAATAGGCATTTAAGTATAAAAGAAAAAAAAAGCCTTCTTTTTATTAAGCATGAACATGAAACAACTTGCCAGTAATTTGCAGGAGATTTTTTTTAAGGCTAGAAAGTGAATTTGGCATGAAAAAGAATTCCAAACTGATCATGTTAATTATGTTTCTTCTAAACAAGAAAATTTAATAATCTCCATCCACCAAAACATCAAGCCCAAACTCGGTACGTTATTCCTTATTGTGTTGAGTGGTGCATATTTTAAACACACGTTTGCTTGTTTTTACCTCAAAGAAAGAAAAAAATAGAAACTAGTGTTCTTGTGGTGTCCTATGATATTTGTTTTACTATTATCCTCACTTTACAGGCAAAGAAGGTGAAGCTGAGTGGGTCAAGGCCTAACACTAGGAAGAAGTGAAACAAATTTAAATCCAAGCCCTCTGTCTCCAGAGCCCACTGCCTTTCACCTCCCTCTGCTGCCTTCTCTTCTCTTTGTATCTTGTGCTAAGAATAATTCATTTGACTAATGTACTCTGCAAATCCAAAAATGGTGCTTTTTTAACAGAAAATGGCAATGTACTTAATATTTGTCCTTGGACATGATTATGAGTTTACTAATATCTCTCTCTGTAAAATAGTGATATATCAGGTTGAGCTAAATATGTTTCATGTGATTAGTCCATGTGTCCAGTGAGAGCAAGCACCCAGGGAGTATATGAAAATCACTCCCTGTTACTTACAGATGGTTGACATGAGCAGATGACTTAGTAACTAACTTCTTTACAAGAAGCTTATAGGTCTCTGTGCCTTTATTTACTGAACCAAGTTTTCAGATGAGTGACAACAGCTTATGAAAGAACTCGGAGAAATTATAGAAGAAATGCTAATAAAATATTACAGCAAAAATCATAGATCACAGCCCTAACTGGTTTGGCTCAGTGGATAGAGCATCAGCCTGCAGACTCAAGGGTCCCAGGTTCGATTCCAGTCAAGGGCATGTACCTTGGTTGCGGGAACATACCCAGTAGGAAGTGTGCAGGAGGCAGCTGATTGATGTTTCTCTCTCATTGATGTTTCTAACTCTATCGCTCTCCCTTCCTCTCTATAAAAAATCAATAAAATATATTTAAAAAAAAATCATAGATTACAGATAAGACACTATGGTGACTCAGAAGACAAGGAATGCAGAAAAAAGAGAATAATGATTTGGCATGAAAACAAATCATATAAATGTTCTAGTTAACAAGCTGTGATCAAAATGGAGTAGCAACCCATAAGAAACACAAGCCGAAGCTGTGATTGGGTGCTATTAAAGGTGAGTATTATTCTCAGATTGTGCATACCTCTCATTAGATCTGATACAAATGTGTGTTTTTACCCTGTTCAAAAGAAAATTTTGCCAAAAAAAAAATATGTCTTTTGAATAATGATCAAAAGGGACAGACATTTGACACAATCTTCCTGCACCTTTGAAAACCTCTATTTACTTACAGACATCTGTATGTGCCCTTTCAACAGTTTGGTAATTTAACTTGTAAAATTGTTTATCTAAGAAAGATGATATTGCTAATTGTGCTCATAATTAACTAATAAAACATGAATAAATATACAAATGCTAATGTTACATTAATAATGATTAAGCTCTGCAGTAATGGTGCATGTTAATGATGAATTCTGCTAGTATTGTAGTACATTTGTTTTCAAAGCACAGAGTTCCTGGGGATAATTCACCAATGAGATCTAGGTTGCTCAATATGGTATCCCTGGAGCCAAGTTTAGTCTCTGGAACATAGAAGCTGCTCAATGATCATTTCTTGGATGAATAAAAATAAGAGGGAAAGTGAAGTGACAAAGCGCAACATTGTAGCTCATGGTTTTAAAAGTAAAAGAGAGAGTTGTTCACAAATCAGTCTCAAGATCAATATTTACGATACTGCATGAGCTTCGGACAATGGAACTACTGTTTACTTTAAGAAAGAGATAAGTGCAGAGAAAGACTGAGGGAAGGTCAATGGCAAGAGACCTCTGTGTACACACCAGTTCCTACATTGGAAGATGACTACTGAAGCTGGTGGAACTCCTGTCTTACATATACAAAAGGCTGCATCACAATAGTTTGCTTTTAATCCCTCTAATATCTGTTAAAATTATAAGTGGCTTTCTATAAAATTATATTTTGGTAATCATCACTGGAAAATACCTAAATCAATAATATTTCTGGCTTACAAATGTAACCAAATTAAAGGTTTTATATTCAAAGAAACTTAGATCCAATAATGTAATAGCAAGTGCTCGAACTAAAAGGCTTTTCTAAAGGGAATGGTTGCTTTAAATTACTTAATATCAATTTTAAAAGGCTCCTGAAGTTTTGATATGAAATTAATGTTAGCCTCTCAACTTGCTACTGACAGTGAAACACTAATGGATAAACACTGTGTTCTACAAGCATGGTGTTAAAATACAATGGCACATCCCAGAACGTTTCAAGAAACAGGAAATGCGTGTGTGATGATTTGGTGATGGCCATGCAGCCTCAGGAGCAGAAGGTTTCCTTTAGCTCTTGACTCTGTCTCCTCACAGAGACTGTTAGCTTCTTAGCTGCTTCAGCAAGACGGCCCAGTGGATGGATTCTTCCCATGGAGAGAATTCCCAGGCAAGTGAGGCTCAAGTGTTTTCCTATGGTTTGTAAAAGTAGGAAGAGAATGTTTTATTCCTTGACTCCCAAGATTTTGTGCTCATCTGGGAACCATTGTGTTTTTCAATACTTAACGAAAGGAGGGAAATGAGGGTTTTTGTTTGTTTGTTTGTTTTTTGTTTGTTTTGTGAGAGAGAGAGAGAATCTAGTAGAGAGATTATGTCCTGGAGACAGCAGGAGTGAGTGGATAAAAGAATAAGGGAAATTTGGAGTCATGTTTTTCTTATTTATTGTGGAAGGAACATTTAACATGCTATTTTCCTTCAAAGTACCCAATTTGAAAACTCTCCTGTTGGTGAAACACACACCCATACAAGTCACGTGTGTCTTTGTGGTGATAAGGGAATCCTGGGAGTTAGGAAACCCGAGTCCAAGTCCTGACAGAAGAGCATTGACTTCAGAGCAATTTATTTTCCTCCCAGTGGTATGACCTGGATGAGTTACTTCCCCTCTCTCCGCCTTAAGTTTGAAACTATCGAGTGAAAATATTTGAGTTGCTTTATTCTAATTCCTTTCCTGTGCTCCTGAGGTCTTCCCATCTGTGCAGAATCAAGGACACAGCCAATCCAGACCACTGAGTGCTGCGCATCTGGAAGCATTGGGAATCTGCATGTTCCAGATTTACTTCATTAATATGCGGAGCAAATTTTCCATGTGAATTGGTTACTCACTTACTAAGGACCCTAAATGAATCCCACAGTATGCAGCTCCATAAACCAGTGTTTTAAGCAGTAGTAGCTGGTGGAAAAGAGTCCACGAGAGGGAGTGTTCAGGGAGCCATCAGCAGGCACAGAGGGGCCCGCAGGAGCTTGGCTGCCTGTTGCACACTGTGCCCCCATAGTCACCTACAGGCCTCCCTGAGGAAGGAAGATGCACAGAGAGCAAAGCCATGCACCAGCCTCCTTTCCACACAGCGTTCGCTCTACCTAGTGGTCCAGATGGGATGGAGGCCGACTCTGAGGAAACTGACAAATGGTTCCGTGGGGAGGATGGAATCTAAAGAAACGGTTTTTCTTCTCTTCCCTTGAGTCTTGGGAGTGAGGGTTGAATTACTTTTCTGACTTGATTCACTGCCACCGAGAAGCTGGTTAAAGGGCCCTCTGTCTAAATGTTTGCTTTCTGTCTTGATAGCCACAGAAGGACTGTAAGAAAGGACTCAGAGCTACAGGCACATTTTTTTTCTCATCGAAGTGCACACGCTTCATTAAAGATGAATTGACAGCATGCCCGTTTGCTGGTGGAGCACCCTGTTTGTCTGTCAAAACCTGCAACAGTCCCTGTGACTGGCCCATCGGTATTTGATGTGTAATATGTAGACCCCCGTTCTAGTTCTGTTCTTCAAGAGAAAAACTCACACATCTGTAATTCTGAGGGAACATTCTTCTCCTGCTCTGAGGAGCAGAGAGCTCATTCCTGTTTTCCAACAGATCATAGCACAAGCCAGCATCACCAGCCACCATGTGGGGGACAAATGACCATGTTCTGTAAACAACAGCCACCCTGCCCAGCAATTGTTAGAAGAAGAAGCAAGGCTCATGGCCACTAGAACGGTCACAGGCAAAGCTGGGCGCCTGGAGTCAGAAGACCTCATTTCAAATCCTAGCTTCGCTACAAGGAAACAATGTCCTTCAACCTCGGTGTCCATCTCTAGGGATGATGATATTATTATGGACTTAACAGACTTTGTAGGAAGATTGAAAGAAATGACCCTCTGAAAACCATGTATGAACAGAAAATATCTAGTCAAAAGCTTTTTATTACTATTTTATTCTCCTGATCCTTAGCACTGTGGTGGCTACTGCAATACTATATTAATCATGTCTGTACATTTTTCTGTGCTTTATGATGCTTTGACAGCTTGGGATCTGTGGATTTGGAAAGGGATACCCACTCCCTCTTTTAGGTGATTCCTGGAGAGAGTAAGAGCCCAGCCTGTGAAGGTGCCTTTGAATACAAACCAACCAAACCAACCTCAAGTCCCTATTTCCGCCTGCCTCCTTTATCAGGCTTCTGCAGTTGGGGACGCTATTTTCCTGCCCTAAATCACCCAGGACTAGGTACTGCACCCAGAGCCTGCCTAAATTATCAAATGGCCCAACCTAAGCCTGCTCAGCATTGCCTCTCTCCTTCCTTCCCACGAGACAAACACTTTTGTCTATTGCCCTTCACTCCCTCTGCCTCCTGACTGACCCTGGTGCTGCCCCTGGTGGCCCTGTGTGCTGTGTGCTGTGCTTCCTGTTGCTAGGGATCTGTGCATACAAATGTCTTCCTTCCTGACAGTCGTTTCCATGTCTGTCTGTCTTGACATATCTGATTAAAACAAATCTCAGGCACATTTTAAAACAGGTGCCCGAACAAAGCCATTTTGGAATGAAAGATCCATGGGACAGAAAGGGCAATGGCTGTCAGTTTGGAGGAGCCACTTCACTGCTCTGGGCAACAGGGCTGGTGTAAGGTTAGGTCAGTGCCTGCTTTCTGCTGCCCATTGGAATCACTGGGGAGCTTTGAGAAACTACAGATGCCGGGCCCCCTCTCAGAGTAGGCGCATCAGCATCTCAGTGTGGTGTTTTCTCATTACAGCTGCTCTCCTGAGTTTGATGCTCAGCCCTGACTGAGAACTTCAGGTGTGGTCCACCTGTGAATTTTCCTCATACTTTAAAATATTATACTAAACTATGGGCCCGGTGCACAAAAATGTGTGCACTCAGCAGGGGTTGGGGGGGTACTTAATCCCTGCCTGTGCTCTCTCACAGTTTGGGACCCTGGAATCCATTGGGGCACACAGCACACATGGAGGGCACACCTCCCTGTGTGCTGTGTGCCCCCCACTGATTTCCAGGCCTCAGCCTCAGGGGCGGAGCTGGTTTGGATCCTCCACCTCCCCCCCCCCCCCCCCCCCACAGGCTGCCCAGCCGCCTGGAATCCATGGGGGGGGACACAGGCACTCAGGGAGGCTATCACTCCCTGAGTGCCCGTGCCCCCACCTCATCATAGATCTACTTCCAGGCTGCAGGGCAGCCTTGGGGCCTGGGCTGGCTTGCTCCGCCAGGCCCCAGCTGCCCTGCCACCTGAAATCGATTTCGGGAGCACAGGCACACACGCCTCTGTGCCCGAGCCCCCGCGATCACGGATCTACTTCCAGCTGCAGGGCAGCCTGGGGGCCTGGGCTGCCCTGCAGCCTGAAATCGATCGCAGAGGCACGGGCACTCACGGAGGCGTGTGTGCCGGTGCCCCCGTGATCACGGACCTACTTCCAGGCTGCAGGACAGCCTGGGGGCCTGGGCTGGCTTGCTCCGCCAGGCCCCGGCTGCCCTGCCGCCTGAAATCGATCCCAGGAGCACGGGCACACACGCCTCTGTGCCCGAGCCCCCCGCGATCACGGACCTACTTCCAGGCTGCTTTCTGCCTGGAGGTGTGGGGCTGCGGGCGGTTGCTCCTCCAGCCCCCCCACCCGTGTGGCCTGCAGGAAGGCAACAGATGGGGGCAGCGGACACCCGGAGGCAAGCCTCCGGTTGTCCGCCGCCACCATCTTGGCTGGGCTAATTTGCATACAGCCGCTCTGATTGGCTGGTGGGCGTGGCTTACCCATCCCAAAGAAACGGTTAATTTTACTATTTTGCTTTTATTAGTTTAGATAAACTCTGGGGGATCATGCAAGAGAAGAAATATTTGAGAATGATGAATTAGATATAGAAAACTCCAAAATATTAGGACCTATAGACAAGTCCCTGTTGGTGCAAAAAGAATATATTTACTACACGTTTGAAATGAAATGGGAGGAGCAGGATTTTTTCCCCCAGGTCCAAGCCGATAGGAAACTGCCACTACCATTGTCAGGATGGTGACACGTGATAATATGGTCTTCTGGGTTTTCATTTTGGCCTTGAGCTGTGTGGTGGAGGCATCAGCGTCAGTGGTATATAATTCAGTGTCTTGTATCTGGCCCTGGAGGCTTCTGAGATAGTTTATATCATGATTTTACTCATGAGGGAAAAATTAATTGCATCTTCCTCACCAGTTTCTCAGTGCTACAGCTTCACTAGAAAAAGCCAGAATTCCCCTTAGGAGACACAATTTCAAGTTAATATATAGTAATGTTTTACATGGCTTTATTAATCCAGAGGCAGGTGGATCTGGAAGTAGAAATTTACAGGCTGCAGGCTGGAGCGGTTCATTCTTGTCTGGCTGGTCCACAGGCCAGCTGTGTGATCTGGGACCTACCTTTCACCTCTCTGTTCTTCAGGTTCCTTTCCTGAACGTGGAACTGGAATAATTATATATGCCTCCTGGGCACAAACAATAAAAACGGATGAGATAATGTCTTTGGAGGGATTTGAGTTCCTTGGAGAGCGTTACCATAAAACAGGCGCACACACACTGACACACTCATACACTGTGTCTCTCCGTGTATATTATCAGTCAAGCAAATGGGAAACTATAAACCCTCTGCCAAAATCATAATCTACTCCACTCATTATCTTTAAGAATAAAGCCACTTCTCTACACCATTTCTGCTGGGAGAGTTACTGCCAATGTCCCTGACAGGTTGCACTTGGAAAAGAATGTTTTGTTTCCTGTAGTCAGTGCCTCTGAAACTCCATGTGTTCTGTGGGAATGACCCCATTTGGGGCTCAGAGAAGACATCAGACATGTTTTCAAATGTTTGGACTCCATCAAATCCCTGTTGTGTATTCTTTTCCCTACTAATCGCTGTGGTGTTTAATTGTTAAAACCATGTGTGTTTCAAGGGAAATTGAATCCACATGTTTCCGATTCATTTGCACTGAGCTCATCAAATTGTTGTTTTATAAGAGCTATTTGCTGTCCAGAAAGAATTCCCAAGTGCCTTTTTCATACACCATTCAATGCTTTTAAACATATTTAAAACAGGAAACAAAACCCACTATCAATACAACTATGTTCACCCCCTCCTCCATCATGTTCTTTTAATGATAAAACTTTCCTCCTTGCTTGATCAGACAAGAAGATATCTTACACTAGTAGAAGGTTTCTCAAAGTAGGTTCCACAGAAATGACAATGTGAATACTTAATTAAACCAAGTGAGGCAGGTTTCTTTCATTGACTTTTCTAAGACCCTAAGTAGCAAAATATACAAACTGAAACGTTTTCCTAGATTCATTCATTCAACAACTATTTAGTAAGTACCCACTACCAAGGCATACTTTTAGGTCGTATTTATAACCATAAAAACCCTGTCCTCTGAAGCATATATTCTATGGGGCATTTCCCAAATATATTTAGATCATGAAACTAGTGCTCTCAACATCATTCACTATGAAATATTAGTTTACAGGGTGTACAAAATATAAGTCCAGCTAATCTGAGTATCCAGGTGCATGTTCTCAGATTGAAAAATATTATGCCAATCTGAATTTTTTGGTCCTAGAATATGTTCTATGGAACAGAGAAAAATAAACAATTAAATAAGGTCAGGTTATGATAACTGCTACAAGAAAACTAAAGTAGTAAAATGGGTGGAATGAAGGCTTATTTTTTATTTCAACAAAGAAATTGAGACTTGAGTAGTGTACATAGCTGGGTTTTCCAAAGAAATAGAACCAAGAGAATATGTATGTAATTTATAATATACTAGGGGCATGGTGCACAAAAATTTGTGCACTCGGGAGGTCCCTCAGCCCGACCTGTGCCCTCTCGCAGTCTGGGACCCCTCAGGGGATGTCCACCTGCTGGCGTGCCTGGCCAGCCTGGGTGCAGGCCTGAGGGCCTTTTTCAGACTTTCAGGCTGCCCATAGTCCCTTCAGGTTTTGGGTCCCTACTGGGGTACCTGGCCAGCCTGGGTGACGGGTTGAGGGGCGTTTTCAGGCTTTCAGGCTGCCCACAGCTCCCATTGATCCAATGTCTCAGGAAGGCTGGTTGGAAGCAGGTTTCTGGGGTTTGTTTATCTTCTATAATTGATACACTGTTCCTTTAAGCTGAGGCCTAGGCAGGTAATGAAACATCCTCTCTGCTTCAGCTCGTGGCTTCTATAATGAAACAATGTTTCCCTTAGTAGTCAGGCCCAGCCTGCTGTTTGCTTCAGCTCCCGAGGCTTCTATCATTGAGACATTGTTGCAAATATGTTGTTGCCTGCAGCCAGGAGAAGGCCAGCCAGCCCGCAAACAGTTTTACTCCTGCTGCAATGGAAGCTGAGTGTTTACTCATCTCTGTGACTGCTGGCCTCCATCTTGGCTGGGTTAATTTGCATACCGCTGTTCTGATTGGCTGGTGGGTGTGGCTTAGGCGTCCTGAAGAGATGGTTAATTTCAATTATGCTTTTATTAGATTAGATGTGTATTCTTTTCTCTACTAATCACTGATATATATAATAAGATTTAGCTTACATCACTATGCAGGCCTTCTGCAAACTGGAGAATTATGGTGTAATTCAGTCTGAGCTCAAAGGCCTGAGAACCATGGTTGCTGATGTTCTAGGGCAGGAAAATATGAATGTCCCAGCTTGAAAAGAGAGAGAATTTGCCTTTCCTTCACTTTTCTGTTCCATTCTGGCCACAGTGGATTGGATGGTACCTGCTCATGTTGCTAGGGTAGACTCCTCTATCCAGTCTACCAATTAAAATGCTAAGCTCTTCCAGAAACTCCCTCACTCAGAAATTATGTTTTACCAGCTCTCTGGGCATAGTTTAGTTTAGCCAAGTCAAGCTGACACATAAATTAACCATTACAGGTACAGAAAAATGAACAAGAGAGAGGGGAAATCATGGGAAGATCTGAGGGAGGGGGTAAGTATGTAATTGCATTGGCAAATTTAATTTTGTGATGAAATACAAGTTAGTTCTGCACTTAAAGTGACTGAATGGCAGCAGAGAACTGGAAAATATCCCTGAGTGGTGTCAGTCCAGACATAGAGAATGGATATTAGTAATTTGTACTAGCACACATGGATCAGGAGGATGAAGGTGAGGAGCAGAGGAAAAGCATGATGAGGAAGACAAGCCAGGAGCATTCCCTTGGAATTCCTAATGAAGAAACTAAGACTGTTATTAGGCTCTGTGTGGGTGTGTTCATACACATAGTATTGTAGAAGACATTTTTTTTTTTTTTTTTTTTTTTTGCCCAGAACCTTTCCCAATCAGGAACTGCCTCTCCCTGACCTAGTGGCCTTATTTTGACACTATAAAACCAGACTGTCTAGGCAGGGTCTACTGTTCCCCTGGGCCCAATGATTGGCCAAGAGGAGGCAAACCAGATCCAAGCTAGACCAGCCAGAGCCATGTGCAAGACCAAGAAATAATTTAATCTCTGGAATCCAGCCTTGCTTAAGGCCAGTTATGCTTCTAAACTATCTACTTTAATAAAAGCATAATATTGAAATTGACCGTTTCTCTGGGACACCTAAGCCACGTCCACCAGCCAATCAGAGTGGCTGTATGCAAATTAACCCAGCCAAGATGGAGGCCAACAACCACGGAACTAGATCAAACAGGAGGCTTCCATTGCACCAGGAGTAAATTGTCTGCCTAGGCCGGCTGGGCCTCTACTAAGGCAACTTTGTTTCAATTACAGAAGCCACAGAGCTGAAGCAAATAGGAGGCTTCACTACCTGCCTAGGCCTCATCTTAAAACAATAGAGTTTCAATTATAGAAGATAAATAAGCCCCAGAAACCTGATTTCTGATGTCCTGATTTCTGGGACATTGGGTCAATGGGAGCTGTGGGCAGACTGAAAATGGCACTCAGCCCCGCACCCAGGCTGGCCACACCCCAATGGGGTGAGGGTCCACACTGGGGAGCTTAGCCAGTCTGCAAACAGCCATCAGCCCCTCACCCAGGCTGGCCAGGCACACCAGCAGGTGGACATCCCCTGAGAGGTCCCAGACTGCGAGAGGGCACAGGTGGGGCTGCAAGATCTCCCAAGTGCACAAATTTTTGCACACCAGGATCCTACTTCTATATAATAAAGAGGTAATATGAAAATTGACCATCACTCCAACATACAAGATGGCCACCCCCATGTGGACACAAGATGGCCACCACAAGATGGCAGCAGGGGAGGTCAGTTGTGGGCAATCAGGCCAGCAAGCAGGGGAGGGCAGTTGGGAGCAACCAGGCCTGCAGGGGCAGGCAGTTGGGAGGGACCAGGCCTGCAAAGGAAGGCAGTTGAGGGGAACCAGGCCAGCAGAGGAGGGCAATTAGGGGCAATTAGCCTGGCAGGGAAGGGCAGTTAGGGGCAATCGGGCCTACAGGGGAGGGCAATTAGGGGTGACCAGGCTGGCAAGGGAGGGAAATTAGGGGTGACTGGGTCAGCAGGGGAGGGCACTTGGGGGTGACCAAGCCTGCAGGGAAGGACAGTAAGGGGTGACCAGGACTGCAGGGGAGGGCAGTTGGGGGCAATCAGGCCAGCAGGGGAGCAGTTAGGAGTCAATCAGACTGGCAGGGGAGTGGTTAAGGGGTGAGCAGGCTGGCAGGCAGAAGCAGTTAGGAGCAACCAGGCAGCCAGGCAGGTGAGCGGTTGGGAGTCAGCATTTCTGGATTTTGAGAAGGCAGTCAGACACCTCTCAAGGGGTCCCAGATTGGAGAGGGTGCAGGCTAGGCTGAGGGATACATTCCCTCCCCCCCCCCCCCCCCGCACAAATTTTGTGCACCAGGCCTCTAGTTAATTATAAAAACCCATATATTTGCTTTTTGGGTTTAGGCTGCTTAATATCTTTTTTTTTGTATAATCTCAAACATAAGAGCCCTAACAAACTATTATTTCATTTGATTATATGTTTTATGAATATAATTCATTTCATAAGGTGGAAAAATTTTATTTTTTGTTTCCTTTGTCAAGTTGCAGGTAGGGCACTCCTTTTATTCTTGTTAAAGTTAGGTACCTACAATGAGATGTTGTCAGGAGCCCAGACTAGAGCCATCTGGTAAAGTAGCAATGCTTATAGAAGGTTCCCTAGTTGCAACCTATCCCCATGTGAGCATGCCCTGCCATGTACCCTAATTATAATAATGGAAGAGCTCATAAATGAGTGACTTACTTATTTGTGCACAGAATCCTCAATTTTCTAGAATAGAGTGCTGTTCCTACAAATGATAAAACCTAAGGTACCTTTTCATAAGTGTTTCTGAGCTGCAATCAGATGGGGTCTAAGAGAGGAAAATTCTTTATGCTCTAAAGTTTGGTTAAACTTGGGAAACAAGAGCTCAAAAAGCTTCCAACTAATTATCAGTTCTTATCTTAACTCCATCATGGGCTTTTCATAAAACATTCTCTCATTATCCCATTTTTGTACAAAGTTCCATTTTTGCACAAATATTACCTTATCCCATTCTTCACAAAGACTTGTTTTTGTCCAACCTTAAAATGATGGTTATACTACCAAAAGAATGCACAGAGTATTACATGAAGAGCCAATAAAATGATTGAAATGCATTTTGAAATTATAAAAGCATTCTAAAATTTTTTGGAAGACACTCTGTGGGGCAATTTCTTGTCAATGGTCTGCTAGAGGTAGGGGAATAATTCTAGAACAACGCAGCCCAAGCCAGCTCCCATGACTTCAATGCCAACGTACCTTATTATCTTAGACAAGACAATTTTTGAGCCTCAATTAATTCAAAATCGCATCCATTTAACTTTGTTAAAAGTAATTATAATAAGAATACATGTGTGATTAAATTAGCATTTTGTAAATAGACATGACATTGACCCAAATGTTTAAATGTGAGGGAAAGGATTCTGTTTCATCATTTTATATTCAGTGGAGGCACACAGTAGGCTCTCAGTATACATTTGTTGACTAATGATTTATTGATAGATTGAATAAATGGGTAAACAATCACCTATTTTAATTAGCCATTGACTAAGTTTCTCAAATCCTAGCAGTAAAACTTAGAGTAAGGATCCCTGTTACACACTGGCTATTTCCAAACAAACTCAGGTTCTTCCTCCAAATGACTGAGAATAATAATGAACTTTGCTGCATCTCTTTATTTGTGATGGTCAATTTCATGTGTCACTTTGGTCACAGGGTGCACAGATATTTGAGCTGACATTAGTCTGGGTGTTTCTGTGAGGGTGTTTTTGGATGAGGTTAACATTTCATTTGGTGGGCTGAGGAAAACAGATTGCTCCCCATAATGTGGATGAACTGAACCTCATGCAATCAGTTGAAGGTGTAATTGAACTAAAAAGCTAACCCTTCCCCAAGAAGGGGAATTCCTCTCACCTGATGGCATTTAAACTGAGATACCAACTTTTTCCTGCTTTTGGACTCAAACTGAAACATCCACATTCCTTTTTGTTTCAGCCTGCTGGCCTTTGACTTGGACCATTGGATTTCTTTGTATCTTCCTTCAGACCAGGACTATAACTACACTAGAGACCCAGTGCACCAAATTTGTGCATGGGAGGGGTGTCTCCTCAACCCAGGCTTCCCCCTCTCCAATCTGGGACCCCTTGGAGAAAGTCCAACTGCCAATCTAGGGCCTAAACCAGCAGTCAGACATCCCTCTCACAATCCTGGACCACTGGCTCCTAATCTCTCACCTGACTGCCTGCCTGGTCACCCCTCACTGTTCCTCCCTGCCAGCCTAATCACCCCCAACCTCCCCTCTCTGCTGTCCTGGTTGACCCCAACTGGCCCCCATGCCAGCCAGGTCAGCCCTCATGGCCCCCCTTTCATGGCCCCATGCAACCTGCTTGTTCAGTTGTTTGGTTGTCCCTCACTAACTCCCCTGCTGGCCTAGTTGTAGGCAGCCATCTGGTGAGGGCATGAGGGTTATTGTATAAAATTATTGGCTCTACCTGGTCTCCAGCTTGATAACTCACCCTGAACATCTTGGGTCTTGTCAGCCTCCATAATCCCATGAGCCAATTTTTTTATAATAAATCATATATATATATATATATATATATATATATATATATATATATATATACACTAGGGGCCTGGTGCACAAAAATGTGTGCACTCAGGGGGTCCCTCAGCCTGACCTGTGCCCTCTCCCAGTCTGGGACCCCTTTGGAGATGTCTACCTGCTGGCATGCCTGGTCAGCCTGGGTGAGGGGCTGATGGCTGTCT
>PVJC01001335.1:26322-96033 GCA_004026665.1 Murina feae
TCATCCCATTGGGGTGTGGCCAGCATGGGTGATGGGCTAAGGGGTGCTTTAAGGCTTTCAGGCTGCCCACAGCTCCCATTGACACAATGTCCCAGCAAGGCTGGCTGGAAGCAGGTTTCTGGGGTTTATTTATCTTCTATAATTGATATACTGTTCCTTTAAGCCAAGGCCTAGGCAGGTAACAAAATCTCCTCTCTGCTTCAGCTCTGGCTTCTATAATGAAACAATGTTACCCTTAGTAGTCCGGCCAAGCCTGTTGTTTGCTTCAGCTCCCAAGGCTTCTATGATTGAGACAATGTTGCAAATATGTTATTGCCTGGAGCCGGGAGATACCCAAGTGGCCTGGAAACAGTTTCACTCCTGCTGCAACGGAAGCTGCCTTTTTACTCAACTCCGTGAGTGCCAGCCTCCATCTTGGCTGGTTTAATTTGCATACAGTCGCTCTGATTGGCTGGTGGACGTGCTTAGGCATCCTGAAGGGATGGTCAATTTCAATATTATGCTTTTATTAGATTACATATATATATGTATATGTATATATGTATACATGTATGTATATGTATATGTATATGTATATGTATATGTATATGTATATGTATAAATCTTTTGTTGATTCCATTTTTCTGGAGACCCCTGACAAATACACAAGCTAAGAAAGACAACTGTAAAACTGTTTCATCAGTATTGAACACACTCAGTAGATCCATTAAAATACTAGTTTGACCCTGGCTTGCTTGGTATTTCTCAGTGATTAGAGTGTCAGCCCATGCACCAAGGGGCCAGGGGTTTAATTCTTGGTTGAGGTCATGTATTTGGGTTGCAGGCTCCATCCCTGTTCAGGGAGTGTGCAGGAGGCAACCAATTGCTGTGAGAGATGTGTTTCTCTTTTCTCTCTCTACTTGTCTCCCCTCCCTTCCACTTCCACTCTCTTAAAATCAATGGAAAAAGTACCCTCAGGTGAGGATTTAAAAAAATACTAGTTTGAGTCAGGTAATAAAAGAAATGACATATGTAGTCTGTACACTTTGAAATCTTACAATCTAAAATAACCAGAGGATCTTACAACATAAAACAATGAATGTTTGGATAGCACATAAATGGAAAAAGAAAGTTACAGCAATATAGGTTCAATTTGTTCTAGTAGTCAGTCAGTCAATGAATAGTGACATGCATTGTTCTAAACACCAGGCATACAAAGCTAGAGATACAATTACTTCCCTGAGAAGTTCACAATCTAAAGGGGAAAAAAAGAGAAACCAGTATTTCAATGAGGTGTGTGATAACTTCTGTTACATAGGCATACTCTACGTCAACAAGGGGGCCCCATAGACACCTTAGCCAAGGAAGATGGTCAGGGAAGGAAAGCTTAACAGAGGTGAGGACTGACATTTTGTGTATGACAAATTATTAATAACATAAAACTTGCCATTGCAACAATTTTTGTGTATAATTCAGAGGCATTAAGTGTATAGTTTCATTGTTAAGCAACAGAACTCTTTTCATCTTCCCGCATAGAAACTCCATACCCATTAAGTACCAACTCCTCATTCCATCTTTCCACAGCCTCTGACAGCCACCATTCTACTTCTGTCTCTAGGAATTTGACTACTCTAGGTACCTCAATATGTGGCCTCATACAGTGCTTGACCTTTTGTGTCTGGCTTATTTAACTTAGATGATGTCTTCAAGGCTCATCCATGTGGTAGCATGTGTGAGATTGTCCTTCCTTTTTAGGCCTAGATATCCTATTGTAGAAATAAACCACATTTTGTTCACCTATACTTCCTTTGATGGACATGGATGGGTTGGCTCCGCTTTTTTATTCTTATGAATAATGTTGCAATAAATATGGCTGTACGCACATTTGTTCAATTCAATTTAAATTGAATTGAAAGATAAAGAGAATTCCATAAGTAATGCAAGATGAAGAAGGGCATTCCAAGGAAATGTGCTCAATCAGAACACATTTCAGGAACTTCAAGTGGCCCACTATCGCTATTTCTGTGAGGAAATGATAGGAGATGAGGGAGAGATATAGCCAGATGCTAGATTATAAAGAGAGCTTTGAACTTTATACAAATGCCTATGAGGGGAAACTTTTCGGTATTTAAGAGGATAGGATTGATATCTCACACTATAGCTAGTCTCAAGACAAGTCACTAATAAAGGTTGATAAGGATATAAGTTGACTATTAGCATTAGTAGATAGTCTCCTAGGAGGATCTCCAGTGATCTCTGCCTCTGATATTAATGCACTTTCTATACTATATAGGGTTCACCTAGCAACCAATAGGATATTGTGAAAATGTTGATGTGTGACTTTCGAAGCTAAGTCATAAAAGACATGTGGCTCCCCCCTTGTCCTCTCTTTGATCGCTCACTCCAAGGAAGCCAGCTGCAATATGATAAGGACACTTAAGTTGCTCTTTGGAGAAGTCTCCATGGAGAGGAACTGAGACCTCTGCCAACAACCAGTACTAACTCCTGAGACATGCAAATGAGACACCTTACAAGTCCATCAGCTCTAGTCAGTCAAAGGATTATATCTTGATTGAAAAGATAGTGAGAACCACTCTGCTAAACTTTTCCAGCACTCCTAACTCTCAGCAACTGTATGATATCATAAATGTTTATTATTTAAAGTTGTTAAGCATTGGGGTAAGTATCTGAGCAGCAGCTAAAAAATACATGTGGTCACAGCATTGTCTATGTCCCAGCAATCTTGTCCATTTTTTTGTCCTCTGGATATGACCTGGGATTTCTCTCCTCTTTCCCATGCCTTCTCATATTTTTCTCTCCACTAGCAATGCCCATCTCCTAAGTCTGCCTATGGAAACCCTGCTTTCATTTCTAAGACCTGGTGAAATTGTTCCTGATTCTCCCCAATAAATGTAGTCTAACACACTTCAGTCTTGGTAATATAAAAGTTATATCAATGATAAAACCAAAGAACTTGGAAAGAGAGTTGCTCAAAGAATGCAAAGTTGAATCAAGATCTTGGAGGACGTATGGGCTAATTCCTAACAGGTGACATATAACCTATAACGGACAATCAGTACATCAAGCAGCATACCACCTTTTCCTCAACCTATTCCTCACCCAGTGAATATTACCAACTATCCAGTGTCATAGGGATTTCTGGATTCTACTGTGAACAGTACATTGGTATGGCTTTGACATATCAGATCCCTCCTGAAACAAATTATTTTGCTTCTCCCTAATTCCAACATGAGGAACAAAACAAATTGAGCAAACTAATATGCAGAAGCCTGTTAATTTGGAGCTGTGGCCAGAGAAGGAAGCAGGAGCCTCCACCCCTTTGCTTCAACCTTAGTTCCCTGGTGGGACAGTCCATGTAAATAATGTCCAAAATGAATATGGCTCTGGTAGATAGGGGGCAAGGCTCACCCAGCTTCAGGTGAAGTGAGTTTAGTGTCCTGTTGAGGGAGGAGAGGTGTGGTGATTACAATGGGTCTGAGGGCATTATTCAGACAGAAGGAAAGAAAGGCCTAGTACAGCAACCTCTGGGTATGTCAGTGGCTCTGCCATTTAATCAACCTTTTACCCTTTCTCTGGTCTCTAAAGTAATGAATCTGTTGCTCACTGATCTATCTTCCCAAGTTTATCCTATATAATAAAGAGGGAATATGCAAATTGACCATCACTCTGCCACAAAGATGGCTGCACCTACAGCTGGGGCCGAGTTCCCATAATGAGCCTTAAGGAGCAATCAGCAGGGACCTGAGTCTTCTCCCCCCTCCCCAGGGGGCTTGACAGGGGACCTCAGGCCGCGCCTCCCACCTTGGCACCAGGCTGGAGGACTGCAGGGTACTCCCCCCACCTGGCAGAGTTTGACAGGGGACCTCAGGCTGAGCCCCCGGCCAGGCTGGGGGACCTCAGGCCAGGACTTGACTCTGGATCTTGTGATGCACCCCAGACTCTGACAGAAGGAAGATTTTCATATACATTTTACTAATTTTCTTTCATCTCTGACACTTCTATTATATAGAAAGGGCAAATAGCAATATTAAAATATTTCCTCTAATTAATCCCCTTTTGATGTGCATGAATTTCATGCACTGGGCCACTAGTATCATTATAAACACAGGATGATTCCTAATTGTTTAATTTACTCATAATGCTCAATTTCTAATTGTTTAACTCATTTAAGCCAAGAAAGCACAAATCTGAAAATCTTTCATCCAGCATGCAGAGGCACCAATATTCCAATGCAATTTCTCAAAACTACATCACATAAACATTTTAAGCTTCACTCTTATTCTGTAGAAGCAAGCCAGTCATGGCAGCATTCTTTAGATAATAGCTTCTCCACAGAATTTTGTTCCTCTTGTCTGATTGAGCATATTCTGCCTCATTATTATTTCTGTGTTTATCATATTTTTACTACTAATTCTAGTTTCCTTAAACATTGAGAAGTCACAATCTATCATGTGAGCACTTCATCCTATTTCTGGCCAGTAATAATATTGGTTAATATTTATTGGATTTTTTTCACATACAAAACATTGTTCTATGCATTCTACCCTTGTTAACACATTCATACTTCACTATAACCTTTGAAGAGCTAAACAGTTATCATCTCCATTCACAGAGAAGAAAACAGAAGAAGAGAGAGTTTTACATACCTTGCCTACTCAGAAAATTTTTAAAACGTAGTTTTAACTCAAACAATTTGATTTCACAACCCATTTTCTAAGATAGTATGCAATATTAGAGGCCTGGTGCATGAATTCATGCACCAGTAGGGTCCCTTGGCCTGGCTTGTGGGATAGGCCAAAACTGGCTCTCCAATATCCCCTCAGGGGTCCTGATTGCAAGAGAGTACAGGCCAGGCTGAGGGACCCCACTGGTGCATGATCAGGGCTAAGAAGGGATGTGGTAGGTTGGATAGCTGGGGAGGGATCAAAGGAGGGCGACAGGGCATGTCCAGACTGTCCTGCTCCCAACAGCAAGCTACCTACCAGTCGGAGCGTCTTCCCCCTGGTGGTCAGTGCATATCATAGGGAGTGGTTGAGTGGCCTTAGCATATCATTAGCATATTACACTTTGATTGGTTCAGTGGATGACCGGATGATCAGACACTTAGCATATTAGACTTTTATTATATAGGATTGCCTCTGGTAGGATCTCCTTTAAAAAAAAATTGTTGTTGAATAAGTGTTATCGAATGGACTAAATTAAATTGAAGGAGAAGAGCTTTTTCAAAAGATACTAATAATTTGCCAAGAAGGAATTTTGCCTGATAGATACAGAGAATAAATCAACACTATTTTAAACATGACCTTCATGCTTTATCTCTGCTAGTTCAACCAGTGAGTCTCTTTTCCTTAAGGCTTGCATATTTATCTTATTTACTTAAAGACAAATAACCAAATATTTTCTCTGTAGCAGATATAAGACACTTTGATTTTTTTAAAATATATATTTTATTGATTTTTTACAGAGAGGAAGAGAGAGGGATAGAGAGTTAGAAACATTGATGAGAGAGAAATATCAATCAGCTACCTCCTGCACACTCCCCACTGGGGATCTGCCCACAACCAAGGTACATGCCTTTGACCAGAATCGAACCTGGGATCCTTGAGTCCACAGGCCAACACTCCATCCACTGAGCCAAACTGGTCAGGGTGACACTCTGCTTTTTGCATACATTTTTTTTTTTTACTACATTTTATTTCAAAGGACTATATAGTTTCTCTTACGGGAGCTAAAAATGTTTATCCAGAAAAGAGTTAAAGAAGCCCCTGACTACAGTTATGGGATGATAAAAGAGCTATTCCACCCCTGAGAAATCTAGTCTAAACTGAGGCTTAATAATTGATTTAATAACAGGTGATAGAGATGTGGATACAAAGAGTGTGAATATGCTTTTGTTGGTTTAGCCACTTTCTCTGATGCTCTGTTTGATAGCTACTATGACAAATTGCATAGATGCAGTCATGATGGTAAAGAAAAAAGAAATGCCATTTTGACAATACTGACAATTACCAAATCCCATCATGTGGGGCCTGTCGCAAGTACTATAATCCCATGAAAACACAAATTTTCTCTGTGCACTGCTTGAACTCCAGGATTTCACCCCATCATTAGACATGCTCAACTGCGTCAACTGAGTCATTTGCAATTCTGATAAGAATCAGAGCAGAAGAGGGTCCAGACCAAAGGGACAGTCCCTGCCTCAGTCTGCTCTGAGTGGGTTGGCCTGCATGAGACCTTTGCTCCTTCGTCTTGCCAGAAACTAAGTGAGGACAGCCCAGTTCATAGTTGTCTGCCCTGAACGTGCATTGAAAAAGAACCAGTAGACCAGAAAGCCCTTGTTCAGGAGCTACAGGAAAGGCCGGTGATGAGGTTGTGAGTCTGCATCCCACAAACAGAAACAGGGAATGTCTGTCTCAGGGAAGCATCAGCTCTCATCAAGAACAGGCATGTGCCTTCCGGTATAAGCAGGTTTAAAATATCCAACTGGATTTGTAAATCTTCTAAAATAATGTGATTTTAAAAATGTGATTCGAGTACATATGTCTCAGAGAATGTGATATTTAAAAACACTCCAAATTCTTAAAACATGTTGTTTTATAAATGGGAATCCATGTTTCGAAAGCTTTCTTTATAAAAACACTCAGAATGTACTTTCCCATAACTGGTACTTACAATATAGAATTTGATTTACAAACCCTAATTCACTCTCTAAATTTACAAATTCTGCGGCATTTAGAGAAGAGGAAATACATGCTAACTTTAAACACCTTTTGTAAATAAGACAGAGTTTTCCATACTTAAATAAGTATGTAACTTCCAAGTCCAGAGCCACTTTTCCCCATAATAAAATTGACTGTCAGAGTTCAGTGAGAATTCAGAAGGCAGGGCATCTCACCACCTGGAATTTAAGAGACCCATTTTTAATCTCAACATAATATATGCATCACTAAAATCTGCATGATATTAGATTTATCTGAATAATAAAATGAGTGATTATAAAGAACAGTGGATAATAGTTTCATTAATAATTACAGTTATTACTAAATTGGTTTTATCACTGCCCACATCACATTTAGACCTAATTAAATATAAGGTTAGATTTCAAGAAGCAAGTAATAATGATAATAACATAGTAAAATTCTTGAAGTATCTTATTATAACACACTAGGGGCCCCGTGCACAAAAATTTGTGCACTCGGGGTGGAGGGAGTCCCTCAGCCCGGCCTGTGCCCTCTCACAGTCTGGGACCCCTCAGTGGATGGCCCCAGTCTGCCAGGCACCTTTTGTGTGTGTGTGTGTGGCCACTGGGGACCTGCCCCCAGCTGCATCTGAGGCTTGGAGCAGTCCTCGTGTGTGTGTCTACCTGCTGGGGGCCTGCCCCCAGGCACACCGTCAAGGCTTGGAGCAGGCACCCCCTCTATGTTGATCTCTCAAACTCTTGCCCTCCCCTGCATGTTGTTCTCTTTTTTGAGCTGTGGCCAGGGCTGGGTGCTACCTGCCTCCCAAGCTTGCCTACTGCCCATCTTCCTCCAGCCACCAGAAAGCAGGGAAAACCCCGCCTCGTGGTCAGGCCAGCCCTTTCCTGCTCCCTGATCCCTGGAAGGGACCTGGGAAGCCGCCAAGCAGGCCGCCAACTCTTTCCCACTCACCCGTCCCCTGCTGCCTTCCTTTCCCACTTCCCGGTGCTGCCAAGGAATCTGGGGAGCTTCCAAGCAGGACCCTGGCCCCTGCAGCCTTACTTTCCCGCTCCCCGGTGCCCCGCAAAGGGCCTGGGCAGCCGCCAAGCAGGCTGAGACCCCCCTGCCGCCTCTTTCCCACTCCCTGGCCTGCCACCTTGCTTTCCCACTTCCTGGTGCCCTGCAAGGGGCCTGGGAAGCCCACCAAGCAGGCCACTGACCCCCTGCTGCCTCTTTCCCGCTCCCCGATGCCCCTCCAAGGGCCTGGACAGCTGCCAAGCAGGCCGCCGAACCCCTGCCACCTCTTACTTGCTCCCCGATGCCCCGCAAAGGGTCTGGGAAGCCCACCAAGCAGGCCGCCGATCCCCTGCCACCTCTTACCCACTCCCTGGCCCGCCACCTTGCTTTCCTACTTCCTGGTTCCCTGCAAGGGGCCTGGGAAGCTCACCAAGCAGGGCACTGGCCCCCTGACACCTCTTACCCGCTTCCCGGTGCCCTCCAACCCTGCCACCTCTTTCCCACGCACCGGTCCTGGGTCCTGCGCTTTTCTGCCCTCCAGCCGCTCTGTGTACTCAGGAGGTCCCTCAGCCTGGCCTGTGACCTCTCACAGTCTGGGACCCCTCGGGGGATGTCCACCTGCTGGCGTGCCTGACCAGCCTAGGTGACGAACTGATGGCTGTCTCCAGGCTGACCAAGCCCTCCAGGAACGTCCCTCACCCCATTGGGTTGTGGCCAGGTTGGGTGAAGGGTTGATTGGTGCTTTTTGGCTTTAAGGCTGCCCACAGCTCCCATTGACCCAATGTCCCAGCAAGGCTGGCTGGACGCAGGTTTCTGGGGTTTGTTTGTTTATCTCCTATAATTGATACACTGTTCCTTTAAGCTGAGGTAACAAAACCTCCTCTGCTTCACCTCACAGCGCAGCGTCTATAATGAGACTTCATTACTCTTAGTAAGTCAGGCCAAGCCTGCTGTTCCCTTCAGCTCCCGAGGATTCTATGATTGTTACATTATTGAAACATGTTTCAGAGCCTGCCCGCCAAGGGCTGAAAACAGTTTCCCTTTCGCTCCTGCTGCAACGGAGGCTGCCTAAACGTTTACTCAGGTCCGGGAGTGGCAGCCGCCATGTTGGCTGGGCTAATTTGCATACAGCCGCTCTGATTGGCTGTTGGGCGTCCCGAAGAAACAGTTAATTTTACTATTCCGCTTTTATTAGTTTAGATAGTCACTGCCATATGCATATTAGCATAAAGTGCACCATTTTCTTCTATCTAAAGATAGTCTACTATGAAGGTGCTAGCTCTGTCCTCCCCTACCAAAATTCTAAGTTCTACATGTTTTCAAAATAATAATTAAAATTTCATTTCATGGAGCTAGCTTATATAGCTACATATATAAAGGAAATTACTACAACAAAACTGTAATAATACACATGCCCCCTCCAAAAAAAAAAGTGGGGGGGAGAAAAGAAAGCAAACACAAATGTCCACCAATAGATTACAGGTTGAATAAATGACAGTGTATTTATACTTTAAGTGTGGTGTACCTACTTAAAAAGAATAATTTTAAAGAAGAATAAGTTAGAGCTAAAAAGAATGTGTATACATATTCAAGAAAAAATATAATCAAGTTTCACAGTGAATAGTATATGATATATCGCATTTTTTAAGTGAAGAAAAAGAAAGAAGGTTAAAGAGAAATGGAGAGAGGGAAAGAAAAAGGGAGAAATAAGAAGGAAGGGGAAAATATGGAAAGAAAGAAGAGAGGGAGAAAAGGAAGAAGGAGAGAGAGGGTAACTTATATGTTCACACGAGAAATACAGGGAAGTACACTGAGTACAATGCTAACACTATTCTGGAGGTGGAATTTGAGGAGGGAGAAGAATTAACCACTCATTTCTTCATAAACCTCTGTTTTGTTTTACTCACCACAGTGAGGTGTTTTTTTTTTTTGTGATATTTAAGAATTTTAAAGAAGAAAACACAAAACCAAAGGCAAACAGAAACCACAATAAAAGCATTCATCTGAGTTTCCTTGACTCCACAGTGATCTGTTTCCCAAGGATGAGCAAAGATATAATGTAACTATTTCATTTTTATCTGTACCTTTCACAGATACACATTAAAATAAAACAACAAGCAAATAGGCCATTGAGTTGAAACATCAGAAAAAAATTATTTCCTTTATAGGCAATTAGTTTCTACTCATTGAGTATCTAGTTTTAAATGAGGGATACATATAATACTTAATATTTATATCGTTCTTCCTTGGTATCATTGACAAAGTGCTTTCACATGCACCATTTAATTTAATGCTCAGAGCATAAACCTCAGGATTACTCAGACAAAGAAGTTAAGTGCCTATGAACATCTCCTAGTTCTACCATCAATAAAAATTGAACTTTGATTTGAATCAATTAGATTTAATAGAATACAGTACAGTTTTTATTGAGAAGGTAGATTTCTTGTGGGAATTCTATGTGAAGAATGCATTTATGAAATATACAAAGCCACATAAGTATTAGATTCCATAAATAACAAATGTAATAATAGTACACAATTCATGCTTAATATAAGTAACCTACTAAAAACAAAGTGTTTTCAGTTGTTGTGTAGACTTTATAACTTATGGTAATTAAAATCTTGGGCTCATAAGGCAAATGGTATCAACTGACTGGGTTATGATAACTATTCACTGTTCTTTTTAAAAAAAAAATGTTTTTACTGATTTTTTTTCTAAAGAGGCAAAGGAAGATAGAGAAAGAAAACATGTGATGAGATAGAGAAACATTGATTGGCTGCCTCCCGCATGCTCTCTATTGGGGATCGAACCTGCAACCTGAGCATGTGCCCTACTTGGGAATCAAACCAGTGACCTCATGGTGCTTAGGACAATGCTAAAGCAATTAAGCCATACATACCAGGGCTCTCTGTTCTTAAAACAGTTTGGTACAATACACATTTCTAGATTCAGGGCTTTAGAGTTAATAAATTGCTCTAGGCTGCTATAGTTCACTTTTCTAATTATGTTAGACTCAGGAAAAAACAAAACATTTTATATAGGAAAATGGCAATAAAATGGTTGGTTCTGTTAGGAAACATCATTATAGTTCTTATATTCTGCATAAAGAGAGAAAAGTTTATTATTAGTGACAGTCTTGCCTCATGCTTGCAATAATTGAAATGTATTGATGGGTGATTGTTATAATGTTATTTTATTGTAGGTGAAAGAGAAGCCAAAAGGAATCCTGAGTGCTATTATTCAGAGGTGATAATCCTATGCAATAAAAGAGTAACATGCAAATTAGGCATCACTTCATGACAAAGATGGCCTCCCCCAGAGCCACAAAATGGTGGTGCCCATAGCCACAAGATGGCGGCACCCAGTCTGGCTCAGGCCCGCCACTGAAGCGGTCAGGCCTATTAGCCAGGCAGGTGGCTTGGGTGGCGGGGGGCCCAAGGAGCAGAACAGGGGGCTGGGGGTCCCCTGTCCAGGCCATAGGCCTTTGCCAGAGTCCTCAGGCATGGGCAAGGGCGGAGCTGGTGATTGGAGGGGGAAGGGCGGAGCCTGCAATCACAGGGGCCTGGGCTCCACAGAGCCAGCAATCGGAGGGGCAGGGTCAGAGCCTACTATCGCAGGGGTCTGGGCGCTGGTGGAGCTGGCAAAGCAGGGGTCTGGGTGTCCCCTGCCCAGGCCTGCAGCCTTGGCCAGAGGCTGCCAGTGGGGCAAGGGCAGAGCCGGAGATGTCAGGCACCAGAATCAGAGCTGGTGATCACAGAGGCCTGGGCTCTGTGAAGCTGGCGATCGGTGGGGTTTGGGGGTCTTCTGCCCAGTCCTGCATCCTCAGCCAGAGGTTGCAGGCCTGGGCAGAGGTGGAGCTGGGATTGGAGGGGTAGGGGTGGAGCCAGTGATAAGAGTGAACTACACAGAACACACCTTTTCTGACCACTCATTGGTTAAGCTCCCTGTATATTCTTAGTAACTTGGGTAATAAGAATCACTAAAGGTAATTTAGGGTTTTTTCCACCACACTCCTGGAGGAAAAAAATGAAGATCCACTGCTGGAGGGCTAAGAAATGACATATCCTGACCTAGCCAGTTTGGCTCAGTGCATAATGCCTCAGCCTGCTGACTGTAGGTTCTGGGTTTAATTCTGACCAAGGGCATGTACCTAGGTTGCAGGCTCCTCCCTGGCCAGGACCCAGGTCAGGGCATATGTAGGAGGCAACCAATCAAAGTGTCCCTCTCACTTTGATGTTTCTCTCTGTTTTTTCCTTCTCTTCCACATTCTCTAAAAATTAATGGAAATGTATCCTCAGGTGAGGATAAAAAAGAAAGAAAGAAACATCATATCCTATAAAAGACACATCTTGAAAATGGGTAAAGAAAGTTGTCATTTCTTCATGCTGAAGGGACTAGAGTCTGTGTTGATGAAAACACCTTGGTGGCTGTGGTGACTGGCAGTGGCTGCAGCAGCAGGGTGATGGGGCTGGTGGTTTCCCCTGATTAGCCTGGTTGCCTCCCACAAAGGGAGGCCAGACTGCAGCTTAGGCCTGTTCCCCAAGAGAATCAGGGAGCAGGCCTAACCATCAGTAGTACACCCCCTGAGGGCTCCCAATATGTGAGAGGGGGCAGGCTGGGCTGAGGAACCCCCCCCCTCCAGTGCACGAATTTTGTGCACTGGGCCCCTAGTAGATTATAATTCTGGGTGCTATTTATTTAGACTGGTGGTAGATTAGAATCCTGGGTGCTAATTACTCAGAGGTGATGGTAGAACTAAAGCCTCATCTTCCTGACTTGACACACACTGGCCTGTGTATCCATTAATTAAAACACTCAGTTTGGTCTTGTTCATGGCTTTATTCCTAGTGCCCAGCACAAAGCCTGGTTCAACAAAGATATTCCAAAAACTCTGCTGAATAAATGAGTGAATAGAACACTGAGACGCTTTGGCTAGAAATACCTTTCCAGCCACATAATCTGAGCTTCTGATGTTCCTGACTGCGGTCTAGAGAGGTGACTTTCACATGGTACATACAAATAGTAACTCGAACTTGCCAAAGTTTGTTGACATTCCAACCCACAATATATTTGTTTTCCTAATTATATGTGCATGTCAAATATCTTTAAGTAGAAATGACCTCACTTTGGAAATGGGAGGTTAGAAAAATCCCCTGGTGTTCCTTCCTCCCAATTGAAATCATTTCCAAATCACATCCATTGCATTTTGACTGTCAGAGGAAAGTTGATGATGAATCTCTGTGGTTGAGTTTTCTTTTAAAAGAAAATAAATTTTTATTGTTGAAAGTATCACATACATCCCTCTTTGGCCCCCTCCAGCCTGCCCCTCCTCCCTCCCCGCCCCCCACCTCAGTGACTTTTCAAATCGTTTTCTGGTGACATAGATCAGGAAGACAGGGTTAAACTATCAACTGTGCTTCTGCCTCATTCAATTTTTTACACCAGTGGTTCTCAAACTGTGGTCCACAGACCAGCAATATCAGCATCACCTGGGAACTTGACAAAAATTCACACTGCCAGGTCCTACCCCCAACTTACTCAATCATAAATTTGTAATAAAATATAACTCAGGGCACCTACAGTTGGAGAACCTCTGGCTTAAGAGTATGCAGCCAGTCCTTCCTTTACATGGCTTCATCATGTTACCTGCTGTCCCAATCTACCCAGCTATCAGGGCCTGAATGTTCATGTACACACCGAATTCATATGTTGAAGACCTAACTCCTAATGTGAAGTCAGTTTGGGGGAGTAATTAGGTTTAGTGAAGTTATGAAAATGGTGCTCCCATGATGGAATAGTGTTCTCATCAGAAGAGGAAGGAACCAGAGCTCTATCTTTCTGCCACAGGAGGACACAGAGAGAAGGGGGCCTTTGGCAATCAGGGAAGCAGGTCCTCACCAGGAACCAAATTGGCCAGCACTTTGATTTTGGACTTGTAACCTCCAGAAGTGTGAGAAATTTCTGTTGTTCAGGCCACCTAGTCTATGCTTTGCTGTATGGCACCTGACTTAAGTCACTATTTTAGAAACTAACTTAGGTATGTTTATGGAATTCTGACAGTAATTTATCATACAGTATCTTTAATATACAAGTTGGCTTTACTGGTTATACTGTACCATTTCCATGTGGCGTATATTTTCAGTTGCCTCACCTCCTGCCCTTGCTCTCCCAGCCAGATCATTGATGAATAATCAACATTGGGTTTAAGTGTCTTTGATTTCATATTCATTTCCAGGGGTGGGGGGCTTTTTTTCTACTAAGAACCATTTGGATATTTATAACATCGTTTGTGGGCCATGAAAAATTATCAACTTAAAAGTTAGTCTGCTATATTTGGTCAAACACTTAATTAACTTACCCCTAATGCCTTGGCAGGGCCAGACCAAATGATTTTTGAGGGTCTTCTATGGCCGGTGGGCCAGATGTTCCCCATACCTGAATGACCAATAGCACATATCCTGGGAAGGTATAGGAAAGGTATAGGGAAGAAGTGTGGAACAATAGGAACTCTCATTCATTGCTGGTAGGAATGCAAAATGGTACAGACAATTTGACAATGTCTTGCAAAACAAAATGCACTCTTACAGTAAGTTCCAGACATCCTACTCTTTGGTATTTGCCCAAAGGAGTTAAAAACTTATATTCACACAAAGCAGCTTTATTTATAATTACCAAAACATGGAAGCAACCAAGACGTCCTTTGGGCAAATACCCTAACTTGGTTCCTAGATTAATAAATAAATAAACTGTGGTACAGCAAACAATGAAATGTTATTCAGTGCTGAAAAGAAATGAACCATGAAAAGACATGGAAGAACATAAAATGTGTATTAGTAAGAGAAAGTAGCCAATTTGAAAAGGCTGTGTGAGATAATAGAAAATATATATATTGGACTCTGTCCCCTATTTCTGGAGCAGAGCTCCTGAAATCCTAGTAATTTTCTAAGTGATCAGAGCACTAGGATCATCTTTTGTCTTAATGAGGCTACTCTGGGTGGGCTCCTGGATAGGGCTGGTCACCAGAAAGACCAAACCATGATAATAAGCTTGCAATTTTCAGCCTCACTCCAGAGCCTACATCCTCCAGAGAGGGAAGAAGGGCTGGAAATGAGTTTATAACTGATTATGCCCATATAAAGAAGCCTCCATAACATCCCAAAAATATGGGATCAGAGAGCTTCTGGGCTGGCAAACACACCCATTTCTCAGGACAGTGATGCATCTCAATTCCATGGGGACAGAAGCTTCTGCACACAGAATCCTCCATACCTCATCTTACGCATCTCTTTAATGTGCTGTTCATCTGTGTCTTTTATCATATGTATATCATATAAGGCCTGTGGTTGTGACACCATAACGGCAAAATAACCTACTACTGAACTCACCAGGAGGTGCATTGATGGGTCCCATGATAGCCGTGGCATGAGCTGGACTTCTGGGTCCTGTGGCAGCCACAGAAGGTGGGAATTCTGGAGCATCGTGGGCCACTGGCAGCATATACAGAGCGTGCGAGGCTTCGAGGGGCAGCGGACATGGCCTTGATGGCAGGTTAGGTCTAGGAGACCCCATATGCACATGATTTAAACATGCACTGGGCCTCTAGTTCTTTAATAAACTGGTAAACACAAGTAAATGTTTCCCTGAGTTCTGTGAGACATGATAACAAACTAATGACCTCCTCCTGAAGAGGAGGTCATTGCAACCTCCTAAACTATAGCCATTGGTCAGAGGCATAGGTGATAATGTGAGCTTGCAACTGGTGTCTGAGGTGAGGGAGGAGGCATTCTTGTGGGACTGAGCCCTTACCTGTGAGACTTGATACTATCTTGAGTTCAGTTGTATGACACCCAGGTGATGTCAGAGACATGCTTGTTGTGGTGGGATAAAACCTCCACATACTTAGTGACCAGAAGTGTCAGAAGTGAAGTGTTCTGTGTGAGTACTAAAGGAGACACACGTAAGAAACACATAGTAAGGAAGAACTGGGTTTTTCCCACATGGGAAAGGAAAGGCTTTTTCCATTATAGCAACTGTATGATTCCAACTCTGTGACATTTTGAAAAAGACAAAACTATGGAGACAGTAAAAAGATCAGTGGTTGTCAGATGTTAGAGGAAAGGAATGAATAGGTGGAGCACAGAGGATGTTTAGGGAAGTAGAACTACTCTGTATGATACTACAGTAGCAGATATGTGTCAATAAATACTTGTCTGAACATGAAAGTGAACCCATTAATAGTAAACTGTGGGCTTCAGATGATGATGATTTGTCAATGTAGGTTTATTATCATTACTAGAGGCCCAGTGCATGAAATTCGTGCATGGGGGGAGGGGGGCCCTCAGGCCAGCCTTCACCCTCTCCCAATCTGGGACCCTTCAGAGGATGTCTGAGTGCCGGTATAGGCCCAATCCCTCAGGGGTCCCTGCAGAATTGGGCCCAAACTGGCAGTCGGACAATCCCTCTCGCAATCTGGGATTGCTGGCTCCTAACCACTGGTCTGCCTGCATGCCTGCCTCATCACCCCTAACCATTCTACCTGCCTGCCTCATTGCTCCTAACCACTCACCTGTCTGCCTGATCACCTCTAACCACTCGCCTGCCTGCCTGATCAACCTTAACCCCTGTGCCTACCTGCCTAATCACCGCTAACCACCTCTTCCTGCCTTCCTGATTGGCCCTAACTACCTCTGCCTTGTCCCTGCTACCATGGCCTCCACCAGAAAGATGTATGGAATGATGACCAAAGGCTCATTCAGCTGCCCAGTCTAATTAGGATATTGTGCTTTTATTATTATAGATGAATGTACCACTCATTGGGAATGTTGATAATGGGAGATAAGGAAAGAAAACTGGAGATATATTTAAAAATCTAGGTACCTTTCTCTTAATTTTATGTGAACCTAAATGTTTTCTAAGAAAATAAACTCCTAATAAATGTTTTAAAAGTTGCATCTTAGTTAGAGGTTAGAAAGTATTAAGTACTTGCCTGGCCAGTTTGGCTCAGTGGATAGAGAGCATTAACCCATGGACTGAAAGTCCCAGGTTTGATTTGGTTTACAGCATGTACTTCAGTTGCAGGCTCCATCCCTGGCCCTGGTCAGGGAGCATGTGGAAGGCAATCAATTGATGTGTCTCTTTCACATTGATATTTTTCTCTGTGTGTCTCTCCCCCTCAACACTCTCTCTAAAAATCAATGGAAAAATATCCTTGAGTGAGGGTTAACAACAACAACAACAAAAAAGAAAGTAATAGAGTTTCCTCCAAAAACTAAAATGGAACTTCCATTTGACCCAGTGATCCCACTTCTAGGAAGGTATCCCAAGAAACTAGAGACATCAATCAGAAAGGATATATGCATCCCTATGTTTATAGCAGCACCATTTATAATAGCTAAGATTTGGAAACAGCCTAGGTGTCCATCAGTGGATGAGTGGATTAGCAAACTGTGGTATATCTACACAATGAAATATATGCTGTTATAAAAAGGAAGGAACTTCTACCATTTGCAACAGCATGGATGGAGCTGGAGAGCATTATGCTAAGTGAAATAAGTCAGTCAGAGAAAGGTAAATATCACATGATCTTACTCATTTGTGGAATGTAATGAACAACATTAACTGATGAACAAAACAGATCTAGAGACAGAGAAGCATCAATCAGGCAATCAAACCTTAGAGAGAAGGCTGGGAAGGGTGGGGGTAAAGGGGAGAGATCAACCAAAGGACTTGTATGCATGCATATAAGCATAACTGATGGACACAGACACTAGGGGGGTGAGGGCACGAGTGGGAGGTTGAGGGGGTAATGGAGGGATAGGACACATATGTAATACCTTAATCCATAAACAAAAGAGAGAGAGAGAGAGAGAGAGAGAGAGAGAGAGAGAGAGAGAAAGGGAGAAGTAAGTGCTCAAAAAACAAAAGGGCGCCAATATGAGTGACAAAATAATTGAGTAGCGTTGTATACTAGTAGGTGACCTGCTCCCAAGGAGCAGAGTATTGAAAAGTGGGAAAAGGAAATTAACCTGCTAAACAGTACCTTGGCATGTGATCAAGGTCAACATCACCAATGGTAAGTTTTAATATCATGTTCCCTTGATACAATGTAATGAAAATAGTAGCCCATACCCCAGTTTAATCATACGGAGCATATCAGACAAATCCAAATTAACAGAAATTCACCCTAACTGGTTTGGCTTAGTGGATAGAGCATCGGCCTGCAGACTGAAAGGTCCCAGGTTCGATTCCAGTCGGGGGCATGTACCTGGGTTGCGGGCACTTCCGAAGTGGGAGGTGTGCAGAAGGTGGCTGATTGATGTTTCTCTCTCATCAATGTTTCTGACTCTCTATCCCTCTCCCTTCCTCTCTGTAAAAAATCAATAAAATATATATTTTTTTAAAAAAAAATTAAAGGACATTCTACAAAATACTTGACCAACACTGCTCAAAACTGTCAAGGTCATTGCAAACGAGGGAAGTCTGAAAACTTGTCACTGAAAAAAGATGACAAGGGAGACATGGTGACTAATGTCAGCTGTTATCCTGGATAAGATCCTGGAACAGAAGAATGACATTGGGGAAAACTGGTGAAATCCACAAAGTGTATGGTGGCCAGTTAATAGCAAGATGCCATAGTAATGTAGGATGTTAATAACAGAGGAAACTGGGTGAGGGGTGTATGGGAATTCTCTGTACTATCTTTGCAACATTTTTGTAAATCTAACAGTATTCCAAAATTTAAAAAGTCTTATTAGAAGATCTTAGTGTTGAACATCGAATCTAACCCAACTTCCTCATTTATGGAGATAAGACAAATGTGACCTACAGACCTTGGTCAAGTTCACAAGTTCATGATTTCATAACTGTGCACATACTTCAGTTCTACCCAAATGACCTAATTTCCCAAACTCTCTGCTGCACAGGGTAAGATAGAGCATGTTAAAGAGTGTTCAGATCTTAAGAAGATAGCCTATTACTGTTAGTTTTATACACTTGGAGAAAAAACAATGTAAATTTATAATATAGATAGGTCATGAAATGCTAATCCACTTGTTAAATGTTTTTTGTTTTGTTTATTTTAGAAAAAAATTCACCCAAGTTCCTGTAATAGCCAACTCTGTACTAAACTAATAAATTATTTACCCACTTTTCCAGGCAGCTTCTTTTTACAGGTATATTTATGCCCAAAATATTGCTCGAACAACAATATTCTGGACTTAGAGTTTCAATCCTATTTCTCTTTTAAATATTTGTTATTTAGAGTAAGATGGTATCTGAAATATTTTAAGACTATATTAAGACTTCAAAGAAATAGACATTCTTATTGGGGAAACGAGTTTTTATTTTACACATTAATCTTTTTGCATAATGAAAATCTTCAGGATTTACATTTTCTGGCCAAACATCATGTCTACCCTAAATCTGTAGTCTAAGATACTGAAAATTAGAATACAGAGAATTATTGTGGAAACATTATTAATCAAGGTCTCTAATTATATATGTTGGTAAAATTCATGATCTGAACTCATCTGAGAAATAGCAAATTTAAATTAATTCCCAGGTGAAAAAGAATAAAATGTGATGCCCATAGGGTCATTTTGTATAAGACAATCAACACATTTAGCTGACATCAACTTTTAAATCACTTTACTTTCCCTCTGGTGGTTGGAAAGTATCTTTTATCATTACAGTCATTAAGCAATTTCATTTGACTTCAGTATTTGTAGCAAAATATGACCCAGGACAGGTCTAAGAGAAGGTTTCCTAGTCAGCTGTTGGCTTGTTTTTAATAGTCTACTTCTTCCTGGGCTTTCTCCTGTAAAAAGCATAATTCATCCTGGAATCAAACTGTGACCTGTACATGGGTTGATGCCCAACCACTGAGCCACATCGGCTTGGAGAAACAAAATCTTTTTTTATTTGAACTTTTACCCTAATGGTCTAGCTCTTTTTTCTCAAATAAGAAAGGCAAGGAAGACAAAATTATGACATCAATTGTATAAAAGAGAAAATGTCTCAGGGAGGTCACAAAGCTGGTAATGTGTAGATCTGAAGTCAATGCAAGCCTGCCTGACTCCAAAGGCACCATTCCAGCTTAACACTAGGGCCATTTCACTCTAAAAAAGCACATCTGCCCAAGACAAATTCAACCAGTGTTCTGATCAGGATTGCTTCTGTTGAAAAGAAGGGGAACATTTTTCTAATTTGTTCACTTAGGCATGAGACAGCAGGACTGTGCTAGCTCAGTGATGAAACTGTATCTGATGCACACAGATGAGCTACATGGAGGAGATGGTGGTCCCGTTAGCCTGAGCCATTTCTCATGATCTTTGAAATCACTTACTTCGCTAAAGAATGCTCCAGAATCAACCTTTCCATGATCTGCCCTTTTCCCTAAAGCAATGACAGTGTTACAAGTCTTTAATATCATGACTTCCAATCCTCCAACACCTTTTTTGAATATTTACTTGCAATATATTCTTATCAAGATTTCTAGTGCTTCCACTGCCTACGTTATTTCTTAGAAGTATTTATTCACACCCATCCAAAAGTTTTTCTATTACCTTGGGTAAGAATAGCTGTACTTAAAGACTAAAACTCATCTGAAATAGCCAGGTGTCCTCTTATAGTATCCCCACCCTTTTTATTTATAGATCAATTGTTATGATTGGGGTAGGGAGAGGAAGAGGCAACATGAGTACTTTTGCTTTCTCTCTATTGTATGTTTTTCAGGACGAATGATCTATCCTCCCCACATAGACCAAACTTGTAAACTTTTCTTGTGATTATTTTTGCCAAACTGCTCATTCTGATACCATTCTTCTGTTAGAGTGCCTGATTGGATAACTTGCCTTTCATTTTTACATCACTCACTACAAAGCCTTGTATGAAACCTACTGTGATCATTCTGTAACTCACCCAGTTCTTCCTCAGCAAGATTATTTACATCTTAAGTATGGTGTATATGTGATAGACCATGGAATTTGGGGCCTATCCTATTTGTTCTCTGCCATTCATCCTAATGTTTCATATTGTAACTGGTCAGGGGACATATTGAGGTACAAATACAGAAATATGCAAAGGTAGATAATTTTAGTGCTTTTTGCTTACCAAATCTATTTATGGGACTTCATCTTAAGGAAATATTCATGAATTAGTGCAGAGATACTTAGATGCCAAGATGTTTATCCTAATAATACTTTAGTTAACTAACCTTAGAAACAATTTATATGGTTAGCAATTGAATATTCGTTAGATACATTATGGTAGAGCCATCTGACGGTTTATTGGACAGTCTTTACACAGCATGTGTAACTATAAGGCTCCTGGAAGAAAACACAAGGAATAAGCTTCACAACATTCATTATGGCAACAGTTCCTTAGATTTGACACCAAAAGCACAGGCAACAATAGCAGAAATAGACCAGTGGGACTACATCAAACTAAAATATGCCCAGCAAAAGAACAACCAATGGAGTGAAAAGACAACCTACAGAGAGGGGATAGGGGAGAGAAACATATTTGCAAACTATACCTGATAAGGGATTAATATCCAAAATGTATAAGGATCTCCTACAACTCAACAGCAAAATAAACCCAAATAACCTGATTAAAAATGGGCACAGAATTTGAATAGATATTTCTCCAAAGATACACAAATGACCACCAAGTATGTGAAAAGATGTGCAACATCATTAATCGTCAGTGAAATGCAAATTAAAGCACAATAAAATGTTACTTTATACCTGTTAGATGGCCATTTAAAAACCACCCTCCAAAAATGCATAATGTAACAAGTATTAACAAGGATATGGAGAAACGGGAACTTTTGTGTCCTGTTGATGGGAATTTAGAAAGGTGCAATAGCTATGAAAAACAGTATGGGGTTTTCTCAAAAAAATAAAAATGGAACTACTATATGACATTGGGATCCCACTTCTGAGAACTTATCTAAAAATTGAAAACAGAATCTCAAAGAGATATCTGCACTCCCACGTTCACTGCACCATTATTCCCAACAGCCAAAAGGTGAAAGCAACCTAAGTCCATTGATAGATGAATGGATAATGAAAATAGAGTACTATTCAGCCTTTATAAAGAAGGAAGTCCTGTCATATGCTACAACATGGATAAGCCTTGAGGATATTACACTAAGTAAAAAAAGTCAGTTACATAAAAACAAATACTATATGATTTACTTGTATGAGGTGTCTGAAGTCATCAAACTCTATGAAGCAGGAAACAGTGTTGGTTGCTAGAAGCGGGGAAGTGGGTGTGGTACAAATGAGGAGTTGTTCAATGGGTACAAAGTCTCAGTCATGCAAAACGAAAAAATTCTAGAGATCTATTGTATAATAGTGTGCATATCTTATCTAATAAAGAGGGAATATGCAAATTGACCATCATGCCATAACAGTCAAGATGTCTGTGCCCACAGTAGAGGCCGAGTTCCTATAATGAATCTTAATGAGAAATCAGCAAGGACCTGAGGCTGAGTGGCACTAGGCTGGGGCAGAGGACCTGAGGCTGTGCCCCCTGCCTGATGGGGCTTAACAGAGGACCTCAGGCTGCACCCTCTACCCCAGCACTGGGCCAGGGGACCTGAGGCTGCACCCCAAGCCCCAGCACTGGGCTATAGACCTGAGGCCACACTCCCACCCTGGCAACAGGCTGGGGAACCTCAGGCCATGCCCCTGGCCAGGTAGAATTGACAGGAGACATCAAGCCACACTCCCCACTAGTGGGGTTTGATGGGGACCTGAAGGCATACCCCCTACCCTGGACCAGGGGACCTGAGGCTAAGCCCTTTGATTGGTGGGGTTTGATGGGGTACCTCAAGTCACACTCTGGCCCAGGCCAGGGGACCTCAAGCCATGCCTCCCACTCCAGTGGGGCTTGACAGGGGTGGGGCTGGCCAGGTCTGGATCTAGCCCAATGGGGGTGGGGCTGGCCAGGTCTGAATCTTGCATAATTTCAAGGCCCACATGGGTGAGTGAGGGGTTGACTCTGGTTCCCATAGCAAGCCCCAGACTCTGACAGGAGGAAGATTTTCATATACATTTTACTAATTTTCTTTCATCTCCAATACTTCTATTATAGAGAAAGGGCAAATAGCAATATTAAAATATCTTCTCTCATTAATTCCCCTTTAATGTGCACAAATTTTGTGCACTGTGTCACTAGTAGTTAATATTTATTTCAGTCTTTTGAATTGTTCCACTTCCCAAAATTAAAGGATCTAGTTTATTTTGTTTTTTTAATTACTTTTGTTTACTTTAGAAATGAAGACATATTAGTCTGGAAAAAGAAAAATGTTTTCTGAAGCTATCTCAAAGTTCCCTTGAATAATGAGAATTTTTTAAAAAATGGAATTTCATTCACCATTTCATTCCACAAATACTTACTGAACGGATACTCCTGTTGGGATACATACTCATGAGAAGTATACTATCACTTATCATGACTTTGAATAAGTCACTTAACCAGCCATGAGTTTCACTTTCTGATTTTGAAAATAGGCATAATAATGCATATAACCTATCTAGCTAGAATTTTTAAGTTAATAATATTAACAAGTACAAAAGCAGCATATTAACTATAAAATGCTATCTTTTTTATGACTATTCTCTTTCCTAGTATGATTAATTGATTGTGTTTTTCCAGATCCTCCAATGTATGAAAGTGACTCTACTTTCATCAAACCATACCCAGCCTTCCTATGGTCTCTTCAATTTCCAACAGATTCCCAAGTTAGTTTCTATCTTCTCTGCATGTCCAACTCCAGTTCAGCAACCATGAGCTGACATTGCTCTAAATCTTCTCACACAGAACAGTAGAGTAGACCATATCTGGAATTAAATTTATTTTCCTTTTTAATTTCTCAACTCCTGAATTTTTTAAAAATATTTTTCCCTTAAATTAAAAAAAAAATCTTAACCTTCATACCTCCCTCTCTAGTCTTTGATCACTACCAAAGTACCATACAACTGACCGCCAAGGTGGCCCAGAGCTCACCTTTGCATTTTCATGCCTCATGGACTTTTTTTTTCTTTAAATATGTTTTTATTGACTAGAGAGAGAAACATAGATGAGAGAGAGAGAGAGGGAAAGAGAAAGAAAGAGAGAGAGAAACATCAATGTGAAAGAGAAACTTAGACCAGCTGCCTCCTGCATGTCCCTTGCTGGAGATCCAGCCAGAATCCTGGGCCATGTGCCCTGACTGGGTATCAAACCAGTGACCTCTCGGTGTAGGGAACAACTCTCACCTGGCAAGGGCTACATGGATTTTTCAGGTAAACAGTAACATTGGATACACATAAGCAACAAAATAGCTACTGTCTGATATCTAAAATCATTTACAAGGAAAAGAGGAGTTAGGTGACAGTGAGGATTGTGTGGGAGATAGCAAGACATAACATGTATAGGAAGTAAATTTATCTCATGGTGGTTATTATTTTATTTATATTTCCTCTTTAAAAATATTTTTATTTTTGCCCTGGCTGGTGTCACTCAGTAGTTAGAGCTAGGCACGCACAGGGAAGGGTCATGGGTTCAAGTCCTGGTAAAGGGCATGCACCTGGCTTGCAGGTTCCATCCCCAGCCTTCGCCAGGGTGAGTGCATCACATTGTTCCTTCTCTCTCTCTCTCTCTCTCTCTCTCTCTCTCTCTCTCTCTCTCTCTCTCTCTGTTTTCCCCTCTTCAACTCTTTCTTAAACTCAATGGAAAAATATATCCTCAGGTGAGGATTTTAAAAAAGCATTGTTTTCTGCATGCATTTTTGGGTACCTACCCAAATACTAAAGATACAGGGTCAGTTTGTAGTGTCTACAAGATAGATAGACACTATATAGCACATGTACATTTTTTATATTTTTTATTCTTTAACTCTTTTTGTCTGTCTCCTCTCCTCTGGTTAATATTGGGGTTTATTCTTTGTATTTTCACCAAAGGAGAAGTAAAAGGGTTCCTATGTTTTTACCTGTCAATCTATGTAATGGCAGTTTGCCTTTTCAAAAAGAAATGAGTAGATAATTTTTGCCAAAAAAAAAGCTGATTATTAGTTTATACTCTGAATAGTTAAAATAAAGATAAATGAGGGATCAGCAATTGCACGGAGAGACAGAGGAGAAGAAGAAATGAGTACTTAGGGAAGAATCACTATAAATGAGCTAAAAATGTTCTTTTTCTTTTCACCAAGTAAAACAGAAATAAGATAATATTGTACATGGTTTGTTCTGATAAAAGAAACCATACTGACCCATCAGAGTGACCATTTTTTCTGATTTCATATTCTGTAAAGAAATTGTGCAGACTCTTATACTAAAGACATAAAATAACGTAAATGATGTCCTCAAAACTATTTTTCTAGAAAATATATACTTTTCAAATTATGTTTATTATCTTGTCATAACATTGTAAGAATAATTTCATAGAACAAAGACAGACCGAATGGGAATAAACTACACTGTTTGGAAAATGAGACTATGTGTTATATATTTCTTTTTACTTTTCTGCACATTCCAAATGGTCTACAATGAGTATGAATTACATATATAAGAAAAAGATAAACTTTATTTAGCAATAACAAGTACACTTTGTGAAGGCATCTTTCTTATACCAACTCTTGGTGAAAACTGGAAGCACAGTCATGAATTTCTATGAGGGCTAAATTAATGCAAACAAGAAATTTACAACCCAGTGACCTGCTTGGCACGTGTATCTAATGAAGATGCTGAACTTGTTCCTTAGGCTGTCTCTCAAATACCATTTATCTCACCTGAATTTTTGACGTGAGCTCAGTAGCAACCATTCTGAGGTTTAATTCTCAGGTTATTACCAAAAAGCAGAAATTCTTGCTAGGTAGAAAAGGTGATCGACATATGCTAGAACTTATGGTCAGGAAGCAGTGCCAACATGAAATCTAAGAGCTGCTGATATGTCTGATCTTCAAAAGGTCTGCTCTGGCTCCATCAAGCAGTAGGCTACATGGAAAGAAGCTTGCTTCAGTGCCAAACTTTTTTTTTTAATTGGCCCCAAAGCCTGGATACGTATTCAGTTGAGTGTCCAAAGTTCTGCCTAAGAAGCCTGGAAAAAAAATTTCTTTTGTTCTGGACATTTTTAAAGGACAACATGCCCTTTAAATCTAACATTTTCCTACCTATGAACAATTCTGAAAAAAAAAATTTCTGTCTCAAGAAAACAGATTCTATTGGTTACCTATAAATTTCAATTATCCTGTTCTATTAAGAATAATTGATTCTAGCCCACACTATCATACCTAGTTATAAAAAAGCCTTTAACAGTGTGTGCTGATGTGACATTACCTCGGCATTTAATAATGTACACTTTACAAACCACTCTTGATATGCGCAACATTTAGATGGATCTCAAGGGAATTATGCTGAGTCGAAAAGCCAATCTCAAAAGGTTATAGATTGTATGACTTCATTATATGATATTCTCACAATAACAAAATTATAGAGATGGAGAACACATTAGCGCTAGCCAGGGGTCAGAGATAGTGAGGTAAGAGGGTATGGGGGATTTTGTAGTGGAGGAACAGTGCTGCATCTTGATTGTGGTGGTAGTTACAAGAATCCACTTGTATGGTAAAATGGCGTGGACCTACACATATACAAGAGAACAAGCAACCTGAGTGAAATTTGAATAAAGTCTGTGGATTGCATTAGTGTCAATTTCATGCTTTTGATATAGTGCTATAGTTATGTGGGATGTAAGCATTGGGTAAGGGGTACCTGAGACCTTTGTACTATTTTGCAAATTATTGTGAATCCATAATCATTTCAAAATAAAATAGTTTTTAAAAACAATAAAATCTCCATTAAAAGCCCAGGAAACCTCGGTAAAGTTTAGATTTTTCTTCAGTCTCACTCATAGAGAACCTTTCCCAGCTGCTAGAAATGCTGACCGCGAGGTGCATGGCTTCCCTACATCTTAGAGTTGAGTATTGACTCAGCACCAGGAAAGGTGGGGATGCCTTTCAGCCAGAGCCCATGCCCAGGCAGCCTCTGTCATACCCTGGCTGACTTTTCTCTCTTTGGTCCCTTTTCTAGACCAAGTACAATTCTTGTAAAGATCCATCTTGTGCCCAGGTAAAAGCGTCTTCCAGGTAAATAATCAGAGACCACTTACTTGATAATTAGCCTTGCTCTCCCACCTATAACACTGCTACCATTTCTATTTGGTATGACTCTTTGAGGTCAATGATCTTATCTGTTTTGTTCTCTAGTGCATTCTCAGCAGGCTTGGCACATCATAACATCATTAAAAATTCCTGTTGAAATAATGACTGAGTTACTTGTATTTATATAATTGGCATTTAAATGTTTATGGAATTGAATTGATAAGTGTGACAGGGACAAAATTCATTAACATGTTAGTCTTGAGAGCATTTTATTCTCTCTTCTATCCCTCTTCTCTCACCAGGGAATTCTACCTTTAGCTCTTCAGTTTTTCCAATAGGTGACTCTGATTTTTGCTAGGTCAGATCCAAGATTTTTTGTGATGAAAGAGAAGGAGAGGGAAAGACAGAAGGTGAGGGGGGGGGGGGGGGACAGGAGGAGAGGGGAGGCAGGAGGAAAGGGAAGGGAAGGGAAGGGAAGGGAAGGGAAGGGAAGGGAAGGGAAGGGAAAGGACCAAGTGTACCAAGAAAGAAAATTATTAGCGTATTCTAGAGGCAGGAGCTAGAGGAGTGAGAGCTGAAAAGGAGCTGAACTAAACTCTTGGGAGGAAACTTGGCATGTGAGAGGGTTTGAAGTAGCTGCTACTAGACTTTTTCTGCAGGATTTTTTCTTAACCCTCTAAATGTAAAATGTTTATCAAGCTCCAAAAGAAAACTTATTATATAGTCCTAAATCATAGAACTCTTCAGAATTTCAAACTCAGTTTTACAGCTGTTTCTAACTCTGGGAAGGTTCTCTTATGGAACATGCTAAGTATCTTTATTGAATGAATGCTTTTATTCCTGCTCCAATTATCCTGAGGCAGAAACAATGCTTAGGTGCAAGTGTAGTCTTATTCTCTACCTTACACAGCTATTGTATTTTCTCATTGTTCATCTCTTCTCCTCTACTTTGCAGTTTTTGAGAGCAGCTGGTTTGTTCTCTGTAACCCTGATAGAATTTTATCATTTTGTTATACTCTTTCCTGCTTCCCAAACAGATTTTAGCCATAATTGTATTGTTAGCCTTGATACTTAAAAAAAAACCTCCCTGCTTTTCATCTAAAAGCATTTCTATCAAAAGCATCTTAAATGAAAACTTCATCTAAAAATTTCATCTTAATCAGTTTGATTGCTCTGTCATCTTTTATCTTTTGTTTCATAGAATTATATTTTAAACAAAATTAGAATTCTTCTAAAATAGTTTTCTTTCTGCAATAATATATGTATGCACATACGCACCTATATGTGTATAAATGATTAAAAGCATTTAGAAAAAAGTGATCCCTGAGGGTTCAGCCCTGCTGACCAGAGATCCCTGTGAGGTGAGACCTAAGTGTAAGGTGCCCTTATACATTTTAGGGGTCCCCAGAGAGCTTTTGTTTATGTGAGCTATCACTGACATTTATCATACAATGTTTTAAATATTTATTAATTCACTTTTAAAAACCACAAAAATCTTAAATTTTACCTAACATGTTTTATTTTTAAAACTACATTTTAAAAAATTGATTAAAAGAGTGGCACTGTCTTATATTTTTGCAAATCTCTTTGATATCTGGCTTCTCTTATCTGATTCTGTATTTAATCTGTTGTGATATATTGCTTTGATTGAGATATATGAAGATCTAAACTCAAATAGATATGTAGTTGGAGAACAGTATTTCACTAAACTTTTCACTTAATTCTGGATATTTTCTGATACTATCAGCAATAAAGGTCAATCAGTGGTATTTTCATAAAGGTATATGCAATATGGAATCTGAAAACCTATCAATGAATTTTGTATACTTTTTATATTAAAATGTATTTGTCTTTATTGCACTTCTTTGAAGGAGTCTTTTAACCAAAAATGATTTTGTAATATCATGCATTTGATCTTCCTAATTCACACATTTAACTATACTGTGCCAAAAAATCACGGTCCTTAATATCACCACCAAACTCAACAGAAAAGTGTTCAAGTATTTGGAAACCATCAAGTACATGGTAGTGAATTTAAGTTTCCCAAAATTCAAATTTCACCTCACCTGGAAACTCAGATTTTATTATTAATCATAAATATGGTCAGGTGGTTTCTTTGACATGCCATATTCCCTTCATTTATTGCAATAAAAGTTTGCCAAATGCTCAAGTCTGAGTAAATACTGTTTGTTAGTAGTTCTTTCAAATAAAAAAAAATGTTGTTCATGCAAAAAAAAAAAAAATGGGTAGTGGAACTTGCAACTCAAAACTGTTCACAAGTGGTTTTCCCTGATACAATCAGTATCTACTCTAATAAAAGAATAATATTAAAATTAACTGTCTCTCCCAGATGCCTAAGCTACGCCCACCAGCCAAGCCATGCCCACCAGCCAATCACAGCGGCTGTATGCAAATTAAGTCAGCCAAGATGGAGGCTGGCAGCCATGGAGGCGGGTGCGGCCTAGGCCGCAGGGTGGGTGGGATAGGGTGGCTGGGGTGGGTGGGGCAGGCGGGGTGAGCTCAGCCAGCCTGTAAACTGCTGTCAGCCCCTCACCAGGCTGGCCAGGCATGCCAGCATGTGGACATCTCCTGAGGGGTGTCCCAGACTGTGAGAGGGCACAGGCCAGGCTGAGGGACCCCCTGAGTGCATAAATTATTGTGCACCGGGCTCCTAGTAGTTTGATATGTAGTAGAATGCTTTACTTCCCATTTTTCCCTACAGAAATATTTAATAGATATGTCCTAAAGGATCAATATTTAACAAAATAAACATTACTGTTTCATCAAGAGATTCTTAAATTATATTATAGACTTTTGTGTACTTATTTACTCACTTGAGCATGTGGTGGAAAAGAACAAAATGATGACCAGATAGTTTGGAGCCAGCTATGAGTGGGGGCCAACAGTTTTACCCACCATTGCTTTTGCACCATCAGTGCAAATGTCAGAGCAGTGAAAATGCCACATAATGTCTTAGTGTTATTAAGGAAATAGTTTTGACTTTGTGAATTTCCAGTGGCCCAAGGATCATACTCTAAGAAACAACTACCATAAAATATGCTTTGGATAACTTCAATATTAGTTCAAGACTTGAAGGTTACCTCATTGCCACCTCAATTTTATGAGAGATTAAACTGTCAATAAGTCAAGCAATGAATTTATTAGATGCTCTGTTTCCAGCAGAATGAAACTTAGAATTCCTTGTTACTGCTGGATTTTTTTTTCTCTCTTTCTTTGTCAGGTTTGTGATTCAAGGTCTGGGCACTGGGAAAACACCATCCATGTCCTCAATTCTAAAACTATATCAGTAACTGTATCAGTTCTGTTTCTCTTGCCATTTATCCTCAACCAAATGCTCCCCACACTATTTACAGCTTCAGGCTGGTGAATTTCTCCTCAGTTGTACATTTTCCTGGTTGATTTATAATTGTTCTCTACATCTGATGTTAGGTTTTTGGTTGTTGGGTTTTGTTTTTTTTCTAATAAAAATACATTTTACATTCCTCTATCTTAGTCACATGTTTGTTATCAACTTTTTTATCTACTAAAATGATATTATTTATCTAATTGAGTTAATTATAAAATTCCTTGTGTTTTTACCTATAGTTGATACATCTAAAATCTTAGTCAGTTTCAATCCTCTGTTTATGTTTTCTGGAGAAGTAGTGAAAGCCTTCTTCCTTGGTGTTCCTCCTTTTGTCCCTCCTAGAATTGGATGTTTCTAATACAGGGAGCGAAGACCTGGACAGGGGAAGGTCTGGTGGTCTAGTCCTGGCATGATGATGAATTAGTGGCACAAAACATCTCTCTTATTTCCACATTTGTGAAGCACAAAGATTGTGCTAGGTGATCTCTGGAGTCCTTCCTACTTCTGTGATTTCTTGTCTTCTATAAGTATTTTCTCTGCTCCATCTTTCCACTAAACCAAGCATGGAGAATGAGTGAGCAGGAGATGGTTAAGATGGTTTTCCAGTGTATTCTTTAGTATCACCCCTCACCAGACAGAATGTACTCCCCTGGATAAGGCTAATGGAAGGTTGGCCTTTAATTAAAACAAGTTTGCCTTATAATATTCTATGGGACTAGATGAGTTTGCTCCCTCATGCTCCCGGATAACTCGGGTGGAAGACTATAGCTACTTTTTTCTAAAGCCCTTACACAAATCCCTTCTGTGATTAAAAAATACGTATTAGATAATATATATGAAAGTAATGTGGGTATATAGTAAGTTACCAACATGAAACACTGCTCATTTAAACTTCATTTTAGGCGAAAAGTACAGCTAAGAATCAACTTCCCGTGCCTAGATCCCCACCGCATTTTTACTGCTTAGAAGCTGCCCCAACTTGGCTGTGACTCCCCTGCTCTGAATAATAATCCTCTGAACTCTGCTGCCTCCACCTGGCAACGTTGTCTAGACCTTGTCATGCTAGTTTAGCACAGCAATTTTCAACCTTTTTCATCTTATGGCACATAGAAATTAATCACTAAAATTCTGCAGCACACTAAAATTCTGTATATATATTTATTTGCCAATCTGAAAATAAAAGAGCTATAATTTTAATCCAGTCACACTGGACAGCTATTGTTGTGTTGGCTACTGTCACTTTTTTATTTGACAGTCTAAGGCAAAGAGATCAGTGCCTTTGGCTTTTAATTGCTGTTCCTTTGAGTGACAGATTGGGTTTATGGTAGCCATGACATAACTCAGGAGAAATGGGAACTATAAGTATATCATCTTCTTTAAAAAGCTCTATCTACAACATGGCGTAAAGTATCTGACTTGGAATCAAAATGACCTGTGTCAACTCTAAGTTCCGTCACTGATTAGCTGGGTGACTTAGAGCAGTTGATTTAATCTCACTGACCTCCAATTTCTTTATCTACAAAATATAGATGATAAAAGTTTGCAGTTTTAGAGAATTATAAGATAAATTTTATATTTTATACCTGGGAAGTTTCAGGTAATGACAATTATTATTACCTTTACCATAAATAATGGTTTTATTTTGAAAATTATAGGTACTTTATTTGCATAACATCAGTATGCTAATGATCAAGTGACATAACCATGTGTTAATCCATATGCATGTTCTCTATTCTCTGGAAAGCATAAATACTAAATCTTATGTAAATTTATTTTAAGATTAACAGAAACAAAAAAAATTGTGATATCATATTGGAATGTTCTCATTTCTCTAGGTTTCTCCACTCATATGATGAAAGGAGTGACTTTAGGGTTGTTGAATTTCTTCCAAGTTATACATCTTCTTGATTTATATTTATATGGAGACAACTTGTAAATGCAGAATGTGGTGGCTGTCATGTCACTGCCACTCTCACTAGCAGAAACAAATAATGCTTTTGAGTCTGATTCTTAGAACCTGGTCGATGGCTGGAGTGAAATTGATGTGAATGGCCTCAAGTTGAATACTGTTAATCTCATTTATTTTCCTGCCACTGAGCCTTCTCTACAGTTACACTAGTTATTCCCTATTAAAGCTTGGCTCAATACCAGGCAATTGCTCTGTACCAAGAAAGTTGAAAATACTATCAGATATTGCAATCAGTGCACAGGAAGGGAGGTTTCCATCTAGCTTCAGTGCAACCTCCCTTTTTGTCTGTGAACATTAGAAAAGGGCTTTTAACAAAATGGTCAAATTTGTGAACTCATTTGTTATAACTAGAACTATCTTCCCAAATGTGAGGCCTGATTCCAGCAGCTGAAGGGAAGTCTATTGGATTAACTCCAGTCTTGTGATTGATTTGCTCTGGATTTAATCAGTATGCAACACAGATGTAATGGTAGAAAATATAGCGTGTGTATCTTGGCTGATGACAAACTGGTTCTCTTCCAGAGAGCAAGATATTGTCAAGACTTGAGGCACCAGCTCATCATTCCAGAAACATTAAACTTCTTCCACAAGGTGAATATACTTCTGCTCTCATTTAAATTTTTAAAAAATTGCCTATCACTCCATGGCACCAATAATCAATTATCCACTCATGGACATTGCTCATGTAAGGCTTATCATCTTCGATGATCAAGCATAACTTCTGGCTTCATAACTTTCTCATTAGTGAGTGTCTATTCAAAAAATGTTCACTAATTTTACAATAACCCAAAGAAATCATAAATAGGAAGGTAAATTTGATTCTGGGGAAAATAACATAATAATACATCTCCAAATAAAACAGAATTGACTTTTTGATTAGACCTTCCTTTATTTTATAACATAGTAAGTTTTTTTTTAAAAAAAATATCTTTATTGATTTTTAGAAAGAGAGGAAAGGAGATGCAGAAAGAGAAACATCAATGAGAGAGCAGTACATTGATCAGCTATCTCCTGCATACCCCTTACCAGGGATTCAGCCCACAAGCTGGGTATGTACCTTAATGGTGAATCAAACCAGCAATCTTTTGTTGCATGGAACGATGCCCAACCAACTGAGCCACACCAGCCAGGGCAGCAATTTTTCATTAAAGAAAAATTCTTGTTGAACACTAGTTGAAAATCACTGGTTTAAAAGATCCATGTTTCCTAGAATGAACTGGTCTTGGGTAAACAATTAAGTTATTTAATTCTAAAGAACTTAACAGATTTTAACTATCCTCTCGCTATATATTATTGTGTAGGTCCAGGTACACTTTGCTATCACTAGTGGATGTTTGGGCAAAACGAGACAAGGAGAGTGAAGCTGAATTAACATCCTGGTAAAGGACAGGGAAGAGCTGAGACTCTTCCTTGAAGCCAGGCCTCCTGACTTCCACCCCTTTCACAAAGCTGCCTTCCTCTGTGTTATTTTTAATATTCTCCTTAGTAAGCAACATAGATTTATAATTTGGGGGGAGGGTGTATGTATTTAGACTTACTTCAAATCATCAGTTCAGTGTTAATCTTATAAAGTTATTTAAATCATTAGTTCGTTCATTATTAAACTCCTAACTGGAATGGATCCAGCACTACAAATGAGAAAAATAGGAACAAAGTGATTTACAAGTAGGCAGTTAGCCAGATGTCTGCAGAGCACCTCAGGCAGCTTGACTACAAGTCATCATTGTGTGTCCCTAGTAAGTTTCCAAGTTATAATTAAGGTGTACCAGCTCTATTTAAAATACTATGTAGGAAGTAGATTTAAGATGAACATTGACATGTTAGGGCCAGCACAGAACACACTTGAGAAATGTGACCATAGGTCACTGGCAGCCAGGATTGCAGCAAAAGAGGGACATGGTAAGATTTGGAAGATTAGAAGGGGCTACTTGCGATGGAATGGAAATAATTGGAAAGTTATGGAGGACATCTGGACAAGAAATCAGAAATCATTGTAGCAGCAGTGTGGATAGGGTAGCGGGTGCATATCTGAGAAAAACCAAGGGATCCTAGGGAGAAGCTGACTAATGAGAAATGGACTGAGGATGAAAGCAGCTTCTGGACCGTTGCCAGTTTCCTGGCACTGAAAGCAGGTAGAGGGAGTGGCTTCATAAGGAAAGAGACTAATGGGAAAAGAGGAGGGGAGCAGAGGAGGATGTGGTCTTAGGAGTGGGGTTTAGTGTGACGTATGCAGACGCTTATTAAGACTCCTTTCTGATTTCTATATGCAAATGGCCTGCAAGACACCATATTTAGATGGCTTGGAATAAACTTTTAAAAAAGAGAGATTTAACCCAGGAAAATAGATTTGGGAGTCATCAGTATCCACGTGGAAGTCAAAGTGGTAAATCTAGATAAAATATTTTGGGCACGAAACAGAAAAGTAAAAGGACAGAGGATAAACTTCTGCTTCAGACCTGGGTAGAAGGAGAGCAGCCTTCAAAGGGCCTGAAAGGATGCTGCAGGATAGGAAATAAAGCAGCAGGGACAACTTTGGGGAATACCTGGGAGGAGAATTAGAGGTGAATGTCAAGGGCCAAGTGAATAGGACCTGGTGTTCTTTGCTTCCTGAGGATCATGAAGCAATGGGGTGGATAGCCTGTGGGATAAGGAAATGGTGAGAAGTTCAGGAGGGTGATAGGGGGTATAAATGGTGATAGAAGGGGACTTGACTTGGGATGTGAACACACCATACAATATACAGATAATGCATTATAGAATTGTACAATTGAAACGTATATAATTTTATTAACCAAGTAGAGGCCCGGTGCACAGCTTCATCACTGGTTGGGGTCCCTTGGCCTGGCTTGCGGGAATCAGGCCAAAACTAGCTCTCCAACATCCCCTGTGGGGCCCCAGGTTGTGAGAGGGCACAAGCCAAGACAAGGAGCCCCACTGGTGCATGATCAGGGTCAGGGAGGGACCACAGGAGGGCTCCAGAGCATGTCTGTCCCGGCTCGCCCAGTCCCTATCGGCCGGACCCCAGGAGCAAGCTAACATACTTGTCAGAGTGCCTGCCCCGTGGTGGTCAGTGCGCATCATAGCTACTGGTTGAACAGTCGAACAAACCGTTAGACACTTAGCATATTAGGCTTATACTATATAGGATATCACCCCCAATGAATTTAATTAAAAAAGAACCAAACAATAACGAAGAAATTAAATTTCTCAAACTGAGGTCTATAGACCATTGGAAATACAAGGTTATTTCATTCAATCATTAAATTAATATTTACTGAGCACCTACTATGTTCCATATTCTGTTTCAGGGCCAAGAAATTCTGCATTTATCTTAGATGGCGATACAGAAAATAAACAAATAAACTAATTAATAACACAATAATATAAAATAATAAGTGGATGGAGGAAACAAAGATAATAATGTGACTGAGGATGATGTAATCATTTTAAAATATCTGATTTATTCACAGAAGGGAAAACTCAATATTGTGAAGGTGTCAAATATGCTCCAAGTCAATCTATAAATTCAATATAATCTTATTCAAAATCCCAATACAGTTTTTTGGGGGAACGTAACTGACTAAAATAAATGTACCACACAAAGAAGGTAAAATAGTTCTATCAGAAACCAGAACATATGGTAAAGCCATAAAGTTCTACTGTAACCATAGAACATTAGATCAATGGAACCGGCTGGAAGTTCAGAAACAGATTCCTATGTGCAAGAAAAAGTAGGCAATGAAAAAGGTGGAATTTGGAGAAAGGATGGCTTATTCTATAAATAATTTTAAACATATGTTTAAAAGAGCAAAACTTAAAGGCATCTATCATACTAATACTCATCATTTATAAAAAATAAATTCCAATTGGAATAAAGGAAAAAGTGTAAAAGAAATAAAAATACAAGTGAATATGTTTACAATATAAGGTAGAGAAAAAGTTCTTAAATGGGCCACATACACAAAGAAACATGAAAACTAGATGAGTGAGCTACACAACAGTTCATAGAAGGCAGCTAAGACCAGGAGCACCATGTAAGCAATGTGCACAAAATCACACAGTTTTTAAATGCCAAAATTAAACCTGTGTCTTTCACTGTTCTTTCTATTGAACCATGACAGGTCTTCAAAATGGAAAAAGAGTTAAGATGAAAAGTTGGCCCAGCCAATGTGGCTCAGTGGTTGAGTGTCAACCTATGAACCAGGAAGCCACGGTTTGATTCCCAGTTGGGGCACATGCGGGGGTTGTGGGTTCATTTCCCAGTGGAAGGTGTATAGGAGGCAGCCAATTCATGATTACCTCTCATAACTGATGTTTCTATCTCTCTCTCTTTCTCCCTTTCTCTCTGAAATTAATAAAAACACTTTTTTAAAAAAGAAGGGAATTCTAGAAGTCATTTAGAAGATTTTTTTAAGGAAGTTTGGACTTAGGATTTTTATCCTGGACATCTCTAAATAAATTACCTGCAGTCAAGATGGTGGTATAGGTAAATGCATACTCAAATCCTCCCCCAACCACGTCAAAATCACAACTAAACAACAGAACAACCATCATTCAGAATTCCATGAAATCTAGCTGAACAGAAATCCTGCAACTAAGCTATAAAGAAGAAGCCACATCAAGATTGGTAGGAGGGGCAAAGATGCAAAACTGGCTGGCCCCCATCGATACCCCTGTGTAGCACATAAAAATCTTAAATATTATCTTGAATGCAGAGATTCCTCCTGATGAGTGAGTGGGTCCCAGACCATACCAGGCTTCCTAGCCCAGGTTTCCAGTGCCAGAAAGACAAGTCCCCATAACTTCTGGCTGTAAAAATCAGCAGAGACTGTGGCTGAGTGAGACAGAGGATGCCTGGGATCCCATGTCTGTTAAATCAAAATCTTACCTTTGTTGGATATAACTGTCATGAGACTTAGACTCACTCTCTCAGTAGCTCCAGTGCTGGGACAGCAGCTTGAAAGACACCAGGGACTCATGGGAATAAACTGAATTGTCTGGCATCAGGACAAGACCTAGAGGGGCAGCTTTCTTTCAGGCAGAAGTGCTGGCAGAAGACATTGTTCCTTTCCTGAGCCCTTCCCCAACAGAGATGCAGGAGGGTGCTATATTTGATTCTCTAGCAACCTGGCTAACATTGTTCGCCCTGTCCTGGTGATTCCCACTCCACTCCATTCAACTTGCAGGCCCATCCCAGTTGTTTTCAGTGGCTTTTCCATACAAATTCCTGTCTTGGTTCATGCTTTGGAGCTTCCTAAAAATCTCTCAAGCAAGCAGCATCTGGCCTCAGCATGCTGCATATCTTTCACCAAGATAGGCCCAGCACTAGTGGCAGCTGGCCTTCATTTGCAGGTTGGCTTCTCCGGGGCACCTCCAAGCCCAGCATAGGTAGCAGCCATCTGAAGATTGCTTTGTAGCTCATGCCAGGTGGCCCCTGGCAGGGCACAGGTGGCAGCTGACCTTGATCTGTTATCTCCTGGGGAACCCCAGAGCCAGTGCACCCAGTGGATAGCTTCAGACCACATAGAAGCACCACCCAACCACCTTCTCAAGTGATACACTTAAGGAGTGAACTCAGTGGGTACCAGAACCCTGCTCAGTAAGCCCTGCTCCATGGGCTTAGCCCTTGCACAGCTGATCCTCCACAGTGGTAGCAGCCAGTCCTCACAGCCAATCATCCTGGGGGTAAATCCCTCACACTGAGGTAGCAATAGTAATTACACAATAACAGTGTACACACAGACTACACAGAAGGGAGAATGCCCAGCTCAAGTGATAGGGAAGGTTGTGCCACTGGAACTTACAGGATACATACAACATAAGGCCACTGTACCAAAACTGGGAGATGTACCAGCTCTACCTAATGCATAGAAACAAACACAGGGAGACTGCTAAAATGAGGAGACAAAGAAACATGTCTCAAATGAAAGAACAGGACAAAACTCTGAAAAAGAACTATACAAAATGGGGATATGCAATCTCCATGCAGAGTTTCAAACACTGGTTATAAGGCTGCTCAATGAATTTAGGGGAAGAGTAGATAAACTTAGTGAGACCTTCCATGAAGAGATAGGAAACAGAAACAGAGACAGAAAACATAAAAAAGAACAAGTCAGAAATAAATACTACATTGACTAAAATGAAGAATACATTATAGAGAATCAACAGTAGAGTAAATAAAGTAGAGGATCAGAGATTCAGGATATAAGGAATTATAAAATACTCAATCAGACCAGCAAAAAAAAAATACAAAAAAACGAGAATAGTATAAGGAGCCTCTGTGATAGCTTCAAGTGTACCAACCTTTCCATCATGGGAATACCAGAAAAGAGTGAGATCAAGGAATTGACAACCTATGTGAAAAAATAATGACAGAAACTCCCATAACCTGGTGAAGAAAATAGACACACAAGTCCAGGAAGCACAGAGTGTCCCAAACAAAATGAAACTAAAGAGGACCACACCAAGACACATCATAATTAAAATCTGAAAGGTTAAAGACAAAGAGAGAAACTCAAAAACAACAAAAGGAAAGCACTTAGGATCTACAACCAAGATTAGCAAAATTATCATTTAGAATCAAAAAACATACAAAGAGCTTTCCAGATAAGAAAAAGCTAATGGGGTTCATCACCAATAAACCAGTTTTACAAGAAATGTTAAAGGGTCTTCTTTAAGAAGAATAAGATTAGAAATATTAGTAATAAAATAAATACATATCTATCAATAATTACTTTAAATGCAAATGCATTAAATGCTCCAATCAAATGACATATGGAGGCTGGATGGTTAACAAAGCAAGACCTTCACATATGCTGTCTACCAGAGACTCACTTCAGATTAAAAGACACATACAGACTAAAAGTAAAGGGGTGGAAAAAGATATTTCATGTCTGGTTATTTATCAGAAGAAAACCAAAACACTAAATAAAAAAAGGCATACAGTAGACCCATATGTTCATTGCAGCTATATTTACAATAGCCAAGATATGGAAGCAACCTAAGTGTCCATCAATAGAAGAATGAATAAAGAAGAAGTGGCACATATATACAATGGAATATGACTCAGTCATAAAAAAAGAATAAAATCATGCCATCTGCAAAACACAGATGAACCTAGAGGGTATTGTGCTGAGTGAAATAAGTCAAACAGGGAAAGACAAATGCCATATGATTTCACTTATATGTGGAATCTAAAAAACAAAATAAATAAGCAGAACAGAAACAGACTAAGAGATACAGAGAACATTTTGACAGTTGCCAGATGAGAAGGAGTTAGGGGGATAGGTGAAAAATGTGAAAGGATTAAAAAGTAAAAATTGGGCACTGGCTAGTATAGCTCAGTTGGTTGGGCACTGTCCTGTGCATCAAAGGGTTACCAGTTCAGTTCCAGTCAGGATACATGCCCAGGTTTCAGGCTTGATTTTCTGTAGGGAGCATGCAGGAGGCAAGAGATCTATGTTCTACTCTCACATTGATGTTTCTCTCTCTCTCTCTTTCTCTCTCTCTCTCTCTCTCTCTCTCCCTCTCTTTCAATAATGAAAGATAGAAAAATAAATAAATATATGATCTAACCCTTAATTTTTCTGGACTTCTTTATTTAAGAAGATATAGATATAGCCCAGTCGGCATAGCTCAGTGGTTGAGCATCCACCTATGAACCAGGAGGTCACAGTTCGATTACCAGTTGGGGCACATGCCCAGGTTGTGGACTCAATTCCCAGTTTGGGGTGTGCAGGAGATAGCTTATCAATGACTCTCTCTCATCATTGAAGTTTCTATCTCTCTATCTCTCTCTCCCTCCCCCTTCCTCTCTGAAATAAAATATATGTATTTTTAAAAAGTAAATAGAACAATCAGTGTTTTTAAAAAATGTCTAATGGTCAGAAATTTATTTCACACTGTGACACCCACATATAACTGAATCAAAACAGTGCTTATTAGCTCTACTATGTGAAATAAACTCTGATGTTTTCTGAACCATCTATATTTTCTAAATGTTGGTTACAACTCAGTAAATAGATTTCATGACACACAAATTCATTGCAATTTTGGACAGATGGAGGAGCTTTTCTGCAATTCTTTTAGCATGTTGTTCTACATGTCTAGAGTGAATTCACGAGGTCACAGTAAATCTAGTAGGCAGGACGAATTAGCTTTCTAATTGGAGAGACTGTCAGCCCATCTAAGTCACTATAGTTAATATGAAAAATCAGAGAGACTCTTGAGAGGAAATGTGATCACAGAAGGAGAAAACCAGCTGTGCTGGCACCAAAATGCTCCCCCCCACATACCCACCCAAGTAATTGGGTGATTCAGTCAGGTTTAAGTTCAAAGCTGTCAGTTTGAAATAAGACAATTTAATAATAATACTCGTGCTTTACATATAATATGAACAATTTTATTTTTCAGACGTTTTCATATCACTTTAAAACAGTCCTATGGGATGAACTAAACAGATGTTACTATACCCTTTGCACAGATTAGAAAGTGAAGATGCCTGAAGGTTAAATGACCTGAACAAAAGGCTTGCACAATATTTGCACAATTTGCTTTTAATACATATCTGTAAAATGTTAGTAAATTATGCTGCACAAATTGAACACAGAACAAGTTAATAATAGTGAGAACTGATTTCTTGACTCTAATTCAGGTTTTTTCACCTATATTATGCTGAGTGACAGTGAAAAGTAAACTCTCAAAAATACTTGTAAGTAGCCCTTTTTTCTAGATCTGGTTAAAAAGAACCTTCAAGACAGAAACAATATTCTTTTAATTTTTTACTGTTAAAATGATATAGATATATATCATTTATATATATATACATATATATAAATACACACACATATATGTGTGTGTGTATATATATACCTCAGGTTCTCCAAATTTAATTTTTATTTTATACTTATTGTTTCACAGCTATTAAGCATTGAAAATGGGAGAGCCAAACATTGCTTCCATTTCTTGTAAATGTGATTTTGCTTAAGGGAATGGAATTTGAAATAATCCTACCAATTCTTAAAGTTCCATGATTTAAATAAAACATTAAAAAATTTGGTAGTGATCCTTTTATAATCACAAAAATATGTGTATTTTTAAAAGACAATTCTTTGGAGCATTTACTCTTTTTCTAATTTATTCAACAAATATTTGAGAGCTCTTATGCACAGGTATGTTCAGGTATCTAAGGATACAGACATGAATAAAACATTATCCTTGCTGTCTACAAGGAGTTCATTGTCTAGTGATGCAGAAAGATGCACAATTTGGTGAGCTAATAGCAGAGAAAAGGAAAAGTGCTAAGGACATGGGAATATTACTCCCTATAGTGATTTTTTCTCTGTAGGGAAGAAAAAAAACAAATCCTATACCTTTTGCCTCTAGCTTTTGGGTAGAATAAATACCAAAGTTATATGTAAAAAAGGCATAATAGTTTCACTTAGTGACCTAATCTGTCCTGAAAAACAATAAATACACTAGTAAAATCAAAATGCACCAGTAAAATAAAAATCGGGTCCCTTGGTACTTATTGATTGAGTTTTTGAGACTACTACTTCCTATTGAATCTTGAGCACTAAGCTAAATTAATGATCACAATTTTGTTTGGTCGCAGTCCAAATCCATTGAGTTGTCTTTTATTGCCCCATGAGTACTCACTGCCATCTTTCCAGGAATTTGTTCCATTTGTATTTACATTCTGTCTTTTGTTCATTTGTTTTCCAAGTAGGCGGGTCAAACTGCCCTGCTGTGTGGTTGTATGGATGAATAGGCAGCTCTGTGATGATAAATTCATCTCACCATCTCTTGAGTCACGGAAAATTGAACTAGGTATAAAGCTGAGAGAAACGTGGTACCAATAATTTTGCACTATCCACAAGGAGCTGACCTAGTTAGTCTGAAATTTCTATGCTTCATAAATCTTGTTTCAAATAATCATACCACCCTCAGAAGAGAGTTGACTCAGAAATGAACACCCATGATCTCTGAGAACAGTCTTACAGGGAGGTCAGGCAAGCAGGCTATGGTTTTGAATGGATTATTTCCAACCCCAACTAATTCATGATTTAGTTCCAGATACAGTACATAGCAAAGAATCACATGGCTCCAGGTGTTATGGCCACAAGTAGGGTTTCCTTAGTCAATTACAATAGGCTAAGCCAACAGTGTTGGCCTGATGGACACATAAGCTGGATGGTGGTCTACCTTATTGCTTCCCAGCTGGTGTGCTGTGGCTGGGAGGGAGGGGGATGCTGTGGCTGGGAGTTGGGGGGAAGGACGTGCCCACTGAGAAGAGCAGCTAGGTGGCTCTTAGGGCAGTCTGAGGCCTCAGGTAGTTGTCGCCACAGTACAAATTCTCTCTTATTTATGTCATGGTGCTTGACAAATATTTTCATTTTCCATGGGCACCATAAATAGAAAAAAAAAAGGCTAGAAAGCATTGTGTTCATGCTGTGAGTTTGAGGAGCTGTCAAGTTCCCCTCATACACTCCACCAAACACTATCTTCTTGGCCTGTCAAGATGCTTGAAAAAGTACCATTAGAGCCTAATTTTTAAAACTGAAAATATCCCTATTCTAAGTTATTAATATGAGATTATGATTTAGTAGCTCAGATTATTTTCAACATGACAAATTACTAGGTGCACATTTTATTAAGTAGTAAGATGAAGATATTGAAAGGGCACTGGACACCAATGAGTGACTGTGAACAAGGTTTTAATTTCTCTGGGCCTCAGTTTCTCCATCCATTTAGTGAGGCTGTCAATCGGACAGTTTATAAAGCCCTTTTCAGTTGTTTTTCAAGCCTATAATACCAAATATAAATTTTGTCTACATCTCAGGTTTGCCAATTTCCCTGGACCTGACCCTGAAAGCGAAAACAGTCCTTAAGTCTTTAAGTCTTTAGACTGGCTTGGGGATGGGTCTGATATTTGTATCTCTCTTTTGTTGTTGTTGTTGTTGTTGTTGTTGTTGTTGTTTTAATTTACCATCTTAACTATTTTTTAATCAAAATATATGTTTTTATTTATTTTTAGAGAGAGAAACATAACACGAGAAACATTGATTGGTTGCCTCCTGTAAATACCCTGAGGCTCAAACCCACAACCTAGGTATGTGTCCTGATTGGGAATTGAACCTGAGACCTTTTTAAAAAATATATATTTTATTGATTTTTTACAGAGAGGAAGGGAGAGGAATAGAGAGTTAGAAACATCGATGAGAGAGAAACATCGATCAGCTGCCTCCTGCACACCTCCTACTGGGGATGTGCCCAAAGCCAAAGTACATGCCCTTGACCAGAATTGAACCCGGGACCCTTCAGTTCACAGGCTGATGCTCTATCCACTGAGCCAAACCGGTTAGGGCAAACCTGAGACCTTTTGTTGTATGGGACAATGCTCCAACTAACTGACCCACCTGGCCAGGGCTAATAGTTGGATCTCTTTGTTAACTTAGTCTAAGCTACCCTGACAATATTCTCCTGGATGACCTGCAATGGCTTATATTGGCTTCCCTGATTCAGGTTTCTCTTTCCTCCAACTCATTACTCTCCTAACAACACGTCATTGTTACTACCTTACTCAACAACCTGAAAGTGTTTCCTGCAAAATATGGGGTCAAGTTGTCAAGTTCTCCATCCTTGAATTCAAGACCTTCTATTAATATTTAGCACCAGTTCTTCAAAGCAGTCAGGCTTCTTCTTTCTGCCCTCAACTCACTGTGTCCCAAACTCTGCTATTTGTTAGCACTCATTCTTACGCCCACAGTGCCATCATATTTTGGAGCTGAAATTTAAATTTACATTTTGCAACCCAATTTTCCTGCATCCTTCATGACTCACTTCAAACCCTTACTATTTTGTGAAATATTTCTTGACTCTTCCCATTTATCATTGCCCTCTACAATGAATTTCACCTTCCAGGAATTCTGTTAACCTAATGCTCTCTACTATAATACCTAAAAGTGATTACATGCTATCTGTTTTCTTTATTTGATGTCTGTTTTCACTAAAGATTCTTATGAAGTCAATGTAGTCACAGATTCCTCTATTTCTTTGATAGTTATTGTAGTACCTAGCCTTGTGCTGGAAACACTAGATTTTCCAAATATACTTTTTATTTATTGAATACTAATATTTATAGGTCCTGTTTCTTTCATAACTTCTCTTGTTCTCTTCACAGAAACAACTTAAAATGGGAGAAAAGAGCCTCAGGGAGTGGTAACTCTTGACAAGGATCAGAATGCTTCAGAGCCTGATTTAGAAGGGAGCCATTAAGAAGGATGTGGCCCTGGCTGGTATACTCAGTGGTTAGAGCATCTAGCCATGCACCTAAGGGTCTCACATTTGATTCCTGGTCAAGAGCAGGTACTGGGGTTGCAGGTTCAGTTCCCTGCATCAGTAGGGTGCCTGTGGGAAGCAGCCAATCCATGATGAAAAATATTCTGTTTGTGGTTGTTCTCTCTCTCTCCCTCCCTTCCTCTCTCTTAAAAAATCAATGGGAAAAAAAATATCCTCAGGTGATGATTAACAAAAAGAAAAAATAAGAAGGGTGTAGAGACTTTAGGGCATCACAGTTTGAACTGCTTGGTTCTCAGACAGTTATATTGTAAGAAACCAAAGACACAAGCTAAGCTTGTGTGGCCTCGTGTTTGCATGTAGTGCAAGTAGTGGCAGAGCACAAGTGTCACACACTTCAATGCAATGACCGTCTAAGTCAGCGAAAGGGTCAGAGGACATCCCACCTATGGCCTACAGGTCAATGCAGCCAGAACTCCAGAATGAGAAAGAAGTAGGGACAGAGCTGCATTTTGGGTGTGCAACTAGTGCCTTGTGCTTCCACGGGACTTGCACTGGGTTAATGCTCTTCAGTTGCCATCTTGAAATTCTTATTAGATTTTTTTAACAACATGTCCACATTTCCATTCTGCATCTGGTCCCACAAATTATGTGGCTGGTCCTGACCACAGATACATGTGCAGAACCAAATGGCCCAATAGAAGCTCTAGGGACATCTTGGCAGCAAAAATGGGCCTACAGAAGCACCCCTGAGGGAGCAGGAGAGAAACATACGACAGAGCAGCCAGGGAGTCAACAACCAGAAGCATTAGCCTTGAGAAACCAAAGGGACAGAACTGACACTAGGCCTCCTGCACTTTTGTGGAAGGATGGTTAATAGAAGAAAACTTCTTTCTCTAGCCTCCATTCACAAGATGGAGGAAGGACACCTGGCTGTGTGCAACTATAAGAAGTTAGAGAAAATTTAACTCACACCATTATGTGGTTCTCATCAGCCCCAGTGGGCCAGATTATCATAGCATGTCTTCCACTACTACCTGCAGACCTGTGAACCCACTGTGATCTGAGGGCAATGATCACCTAAGGAAAAACAGGCCTCTGTTTAAAAGGGGAAAAAAAACTGACTTGAGAGAAGAAAACCATAGCATTCAAAAATAAAATCAATTTGAAAGCATTTGCCCTCTCAGACATCCAGGGACACAGTTTGAGAGCTTATACCAGACTTAGGATCTCTTACATATTTTTAAATTTTTATTTGTATTCCTTTGAAAAAAGTAAAAGCAAAATTCAAGTATTTACCCAGGAAACATAACATGACTATTGTGTTTCATCTCAGATAAATATATGGAAACACAGAGGAACCATCACGCACTCCTTCAGAAAATCAGTAAATGTTTGTGGTTGCTCCCAAGAACCAGCATATTTGAGATTGTAGCACATAATAGACTCTCGTGTGTATTTGTTGAGTGAATGAACTCTGGCCATCAGATTAGCAAGATTCCAGAAGCTAGGAAGTAGGCAGGAGTGAAAATAGAGAAGAGACACAACAGAAGGAAAAACAAAAATATAAGTAAACAGTCTCCAAACCTCTAATTATTCATTAAATCTGAAAAGAGATGAAGAAACAAACCATGGGGGAAAGAAAATGCCTGAGTTCATATTACAACACCACTAAGGTGACCACTGATAGTGCCCAAACTTTATGAACATTTGTAAAAGCACTTTCCATGTATTAACTTATTTAATATTTACACCAACCTATAAAGTAGCAAATATTATCCATAATTTAAAGACTGATGATCCCAAGGCACAGAGGAATTAACTGATTTACCCCAAATCACACAGCTTGAAAATAAGGCTGAGCAGTCCAGCTCTAGGCCAAAATCCAATGCGATTTTTTAAGCCCAAGCGTAGGCAACTACAAAGGCTTTGGCTGGCAGGCTTCACTGGGTAAAGCTGCTCTGGCCACACCACACTCACACCCAACAGTGCATTACAGGCTCTAAGGGGAGGCGCAGGCAAGGCTCAGTTCCCTTTGGCCAGCCATGCTCTTACGCATATTAGCCCAGGTGACTTTCTTCCTCCGTCTGTTTTCTGGGGCCTTTGGCCAAGGTCTTCCATAAGCACCTCTGCGCCACTCCAAGCCCTCCTCACCCTCCTCTTCCCCTGGCATCAGGGTCCATGAAACTACTGAGCCTGGCCTGCGCCTTTGTTCAGGGTTCACAACAGTGAGAAGACCCCATGTCTACCCTGACCCTTCACAAGCATACCATTGCATGAGGGGGAGGGGATATGGGAATGGAACAAGGAAGAGAGAGAGAGAGGGAGAGAGAGAGAGAGAGAGAGAGAGAGAGAGAGAGAGAGAGAGAGAGAGAGAGAGATTGTGGATTGGTGGGCCAGGGCCATTTGGGTTTGTTTTTAATGGACAGCTGCTAAGCCTGGCAGCTCAGATCTCTCTCTAGTTGAGTCAAGCTCCTGACAGAGGTCTGTTCATTTGGCTCCTCTGCTGACAGTCACTCAGGTGAATAAGTGTGCTGGTGAATAAGGATCTGGTGGGCTGCTCAGTCTTTTCTGAAGAAGCCCCACACCTGGGCTGTGACACGGATGTTCGTCTTTAGGTGTCATAGAAAGTGCAGGAGAGTAAGTGCAGGAATTCCCAGGACAGAAGGGTGGTCAGTGCACAGATGCTGTGTATTCAAAACTCATTTGTTAGAGAATACCTGTTGTTGGCAGGCAAGGCTGGTTTCTTTCAGCCTCTATGCATATATGAGATATAATTTAATAAAAATGTCATCTTTGTGATTTAGATGTTTTTTTTGTCTATCTCTCAGTATCACTAGGGATCCTGCTGTGGCCCCAGCCTTTGAATCAGGGGCTTGGCACAGATGAACATAAAAAAGAAATGATTTTAGTGGAGCTGAAACTTCTCTTCTGATGATTCAGTGGTCTGCCCGTTGGCTAAAGATAAAAAAAAATCAGTGGAAGATTCATTAACAAATTAATAGAGTTTCTCCTTACAATTCTATTATAAAGGATTATTTTTCTTAATTTAAATTAAATCCCTTGCCTTGTGCATTAGTCAGGGATCTTTAGAGAAATAGAACCAATGGAATATATAGAAAGATACGTAAGAGGATTATTATTACAGGAATTGGCTCCTTCGATTATGGAGGCTGAGAAGTCCCACATCAGCTGTCACTGGCTGGAGACCCGGAAAGGCTGGTAGTATGGTCAATCTGAGTCCAAAAGCCTGAGAGTTGGGTGCTAATGATGTAAGTCCCAACCTGAGTCTGAATGCCCCAGAACCAGGAGCACCGATGCTCAAGGGCAGGAGAAGATGGACATTCTAGTTCAAGCAGAGGGAATGCGTCTTTCTGCTGCCTTTTTGTTTGAATTGGTCTCTGCATGGATCAGGTAACACCTCAAGTCAGGCACCTGCCTTCCTCAGTTCACCAGTTCAAATGCTAATGTCTCCTAGGAACACCCTCACAGACATACCCAGAGGTAATGTTTTACTAGCTGTCTGAGCATCCCTTAGCTCTGGTAACGTGACACACAAAAATTAACTACCATGTCTTCTTCATACTCTTTCAATTACACAACTAAAATATATTAACTTTAGAAAAATTAGAACTACTACTAGTAATTACCTATCCTCCAACTGTCCAGATAAATTCATTATTGATATTTCAATATATATATATATAGCCATGATTTTTGACTTTAAGTTAACACATGTTGTGAGTTTCTCCTATTTATAAATATTTATATATGAAAATCATCTGGACTTCAATTCTTAATTAATTTTAAATAGGAGATATATATTTTTGAAATTCAATCATGTCAATAAATCAGGTACCCACAACTCTAAGAACTTAGAGAAAACTTAACTCACACCATTAAGTGACTCTCATATTCAGTAGGAGGCAAATAAAAATGCCCTGCCTGAGACTCAATTATTCCTGCTTGCTGAGGCACCAGTCTATGTAAGATAGTCCCTGTTCCTCTGACATACCACCTTGACCACTCAAGTTCAGATAGCTGATCATCTTTGGCAAAAATAGACTTTGTCAGAAAACCTAATAAACAAATTAGACCCTCTCCTTGCCCTTCCCCCCAAATCCAGGATATTAAGAGTTCCATGCTCCTTTAAAAATGTACTCATTTCAGGGAATATATTGATTAGGAGAGATAGTGCTTTCAAAAGCTTTAAATATATTCACATCCTAGGAATTTATGCTTATTAAATAAAAAGTTTAAATACAAATATTTTATTAAAGGATTATTTATAATTTCCACAAAAAGGGACTGTACATTTTTAACACTCCTAAAGTAGGATGCAAACATCAGCAACACCTCCTTAAAATATAGAAAATATTTATAACATTAAATGACAAAAGAATAAAGCTATATTTACAGGCTGAGCTTAAAGTGTAAAATAAAATACATAACAACAGCCTGGATGAGAAATTATCAAAATTTTAACAAGTTTTGCCTCAGAGTGGTAGGATTACAGGTACATTTTTCCTCCTTATATTATTATGCACATGTATATTTTTTTCTTTACTGAGCATATGTCACATTTAAAAACAGATCAAAGTTGAAATTCCAATTCTCAACCAGAAGCTGGTCATTTATACTGGTGCTACTCGAATCGTCATTTGCATATGTTCACCTGGAGAGCTCTTTTAAAATGCACATTCTAATTAAGCCTGAGATTCTGAATTTCTTAGAAGCTCCCCAGTTCTGCCTATGCTGAAGGCCTGGGAACCACACTTTGAGTTAGGTTTCATGTACAATAAGCAAGAAATAAGCATCGTAGATCCACTTAAATCTGAGAGTTAGAACCTATGGAGCTTCCGTTGCAAATTCTTTTTGAAAATCTGAGTCAGGAAGTTTGCTTAATGGCTACCTAAATCTCTCCTATTGCAAGGAAAGCCTGTTCCTTTTCCAGCTGTACTCTGCTCTGCAACCAATTTTAAAACCCGCAGTCCAGCTCATGAGGTTTTCTTCTCTGGGGTAACCTTCCTTTGCCCCTGTTTTGAAATTAAATTCCATTTGTTCTGCTCATGTTGGCACAAAATTGTCTCAAGTTACTTTAATAAAACCATCACTAAAACAATTTTCTTGAGTAGTGTGATTATAGAGCTAGTAATTAGACTCCTTACTAAATGAATAGCGTTGTTAGATTACATTTAGACAAGTACCAAATACCCCATTCCATTTTAATCACCCCTTAAAAGCAATCCTGTTTGTTTGCAAAGGGCTTTTAAAATGGTAGATTTTTTAAATGGAAGATGATACTACCTATAAAATTAGCGAAATTTGGCATAAACCACATTACTGATTGCATCTACCTGTGGTGGCAGGGATGGGAGGAGCTTTCCAAGCATTTCCTCAGTATGAGGAATCCTATCACCCTCTGCAAGTGATGCTAGAATTCACTGAAGTCTGTACTGGGAATCTCCTATGACATCTGATGGGAACGTGGTCCCACATAAAGGTGCGCCTTTGAAGCTCTGCTTCAGCTTTTCGTGTTGTCTCCTTCATGCATCTTCTGTGACTCAGTAACCTCTGCAGGAGCTCTTGATCTCTCTGCTATTGGTTTTAGTGCCTGGTTTTGTATTTCATTCTACAACCTATTTATTTTCTTTAGTTCCTCAAAGTCACCTGAAGTTTACTCAAAGTATAAATAATGCAGACTGCAGGCACCATGCTGCCCTTAGAGCTTCCCACTCTAATGGAGCTCTCGCAAGAACCTGCACATGTCATCAGACCACAGTGCCCTATACAGGGATAGATTCAGATGACAGAAAAACCCACTGTATATACATGAACACCCAATTTCCCATCAGAGATAACATGACATTGACCTGTCTCATAATATTCAAAGAATGGAGCACTCCTATAGCCAGTAATCGTTGGGTGTTTAATTCTGCGTTACATTCTCTAGATGCATCATTCCACTTGATTTGTCTAGTAATTTCTGTTTCCCAGAAGAAAACCCGAGGCTCAGAGAGATTATGTAATTTGCCCAAATTCAAGCTAAGAAATGGCTGATCAAAGAGTGGAAACAATGCTGTCCTAACTTCAGGGTTCAAATTCTTAACCACTATATTCAATCAACGAAGCCAAGGCTGTGAGCCAGAGAAGCAGCTGAATCCTACACAGAGGTCATGCTTTCTGGTCTCCTGCAGGTTGGTGGGGAAAGTGTGGTGCCAAGAGTAGCCCTGAGTTCCTAGGTGCTTCCCACTGGCTCTTCAATTTGGGGCCTTCATTTCCTTATATACAAAAGGATAATGATTGTATCCATGTCACTTACATCTTAGGGATTGTGTTTGTGCAGGTGTATGAAATGAGATAGGGTCTGTAAAAGCACTTTGAAAAATGCTTTTGTGTTATGGCATGAAAATTATTTTTTCAATCATTTAACCAGGATATGCATTGCTTAATAAACTGAGTCCATCTCTGTAGTAATTTAAATGTCTTATGTCACATCCAGAAAAAATTTTGTTATATTTATTACATGTAAATATTTTCTATGTCTTATATTTAAATTAACTTATCAAAATGTTATAAACATACAAGTAAGATGCTTTTGTAGATGTTGTAAGCCTTCTTTTACATTTTACTTTCTATCCTGGTTTCAATTTGCATGCTTCCCCTTCCCTCCTCAGTAATAGAATTACTCTGTTCTCGCCTGATTGATTCTAGGAATTTGCTGAATGCAGCCAAACTATGACATATTTGCATTTTTAAGGCTTGAAATGCTCTTTCGGTTTTTAAAATTAGTTTATTTTGAGGAAATGTATGACTTCTTGAACTAATGGCAAATTAAGTTAATAAAATTCATACCTGCTATGGGCAATGATGATTATATATCAAAGGGAAAATAAATCAAAAGCTAAATTCCACATTCTCTAATAGGTCACATTTTCCATTCATTTCAGTAGGAATATTTTCTGTGTGGGATTATAATATAGAGGCATAGAACAAATGATTCTCCTTTCAAGTTGCTTTTCTCTCTAGCCTTTTCTCTCAGAAGCTATAGCTGTTGACAGTGGTTCCCGCCTCCCACCCAACCACACAGCCATCAAAGTTTTCTCACCACATTTGTTACTATACAACATATACTCACAATATTGCAATTTCATCTTCCTTAGGAAATACGTTTAATTTGTTTGAAATTGTTTTGCTGATGAGTTGTGAACACCAATTACATTGTTTTAATGAACTTGAATAAAAAAAAGCTGGTATAGAATGGGACACAGGGCTGGAGTTTGGGCATATTTTCCACAAGGCTGTATCCAGACTCTGGTGCTATCTAGCCAAGTGACCCTCTCACTCATGTTGCACTCGAAGTAAGGCCAATTTAAGAGGATTTTGAAATGCTATGATCTCTGATAATACTTGTGAAACTAGATAGATTTGAGTTAGTGCCCATTTTATGAAGACCACAAGTCTAAGTTTATCTGAGGCTGGACCACTTTGGAATCCTGGGATAAGTTAACAAATATTTAAACTAATAGATGTATATCTCATATATGTACTTTTCTTGAGCCCAAACTAGAATCTCTTATATTATACATTTGCCCCAAAAGAAACAATCTTCTGGTTTGCTAAGCAATCTCATCTCTAATCTAGAGGCCCTGCACTTTCTTAGGATCTAAAATGAGTGACAGTAATTTTCTTGTTGTTATTTACACTATATATCATATTAAAATTTGCTTAGTCAATATTTTCATAGGAATGAAACACTGATGGGTGGCAAAGTATGTAAAGTCATAAAGCACAAAAAACAACTATTTAGAGGGGAAAAAGATTTCAAAGAGTAAGTCTCGTCAGAGATGCAAAGCAAATTTCCAAATAGAGAAAGACATTTGGATGATCCATACCAGGGGTTAAGAACATTTAGTAGAAATATTTCTGGCAAGTATACAAACAACAAAAAGTCAAAGGAAGGATATCATGATTAGCTTAGAAAGCATATTATCAAAAATGGGTGATCTCCAGAATTGAAATCAAATCAATACAATTTGATTCAATGCAATAAGTATTAGCTTAGTAAATACAAGGTATAAGGGGGTCTAATATTGAACATATTGCCCGGACCTCAAAGAATTGATATCTAGAGGTATGATTTGGAATACTCATAAATGAATAAAAAACAACTTATGACAAGATAATAGAAAAAAGCAATTGAATCATACAGAACTGGATTTGAATTCTACTAAGTCCCTTAATTCTCTTCATCTGTTTCCTCAGTGGTATATGGGGACAATAAGGCCACCTAGCCAACTGGACCATTCAGAAATGTTGTATGTGAGAGTATCTTTTAGTATTTAGTCTTTCTCTCTGAGAATAAACTCATAGGCATGAAATGAGGTGCTCAATGAATGAATGACTGGACAAGTGAACATAAAAAGGTGCCACTGGAGTTTCCAACAGGGTGTTACGACTGGGAAATGGACTCTAATAAGATGGAGTTTAACATTTCTATGAAGGATGGTGAATGGGGGAATTCCAGAGGTGTGGGAACAGAAAGTGAAGAATACATTCTGAAACTTTGATTGAAGTGCAGCATACATAAAATTAATGATAGGAAATTATTTAGGTAATGTGGAACCATTGTTTCTTTGAACAAGGCAGTGACATAATTAGCACTGTTTGAAAAAATAGAATCTGGAAGTAATGTGAAGTACATTGAAAGGGTGGTGATAGAGAAGGCAGAAAAAGTATCAGGAAGCTTTAGTCTACAGGGGGTAACAACAGGTTCTTGAGTTACTGGAGTGGAAGTAGCAGTGGGGATTACAGTGGGGGAAAGTTTTGAAAACGGTGCTGGGTTTTGCTTGGACTGCCTGAGCAAAGGTGGAAGAGGACTGTGATAATGTTAATGGTAACAGTGACACATATCTATATAGCCTTTTATAAGTTACAAAAGTAGGTAAGGGTCATCTGACAAGGCTTGATGGCTGGAATGAGTCTCTGCTTCTGAGTAGATGTTTTGGGGCATCAGAGTTCCTCATTAAAGAAGTTAAATAGCAGTGTGTAAGTGGATTATGAAGAAATTAAACTTAGAAAGAAGAATTGGGAGATGATTAAAGTAGCTAGATGGTAGCCATAATTTAGCATAACTTAACTAAAATGTGTAGCTAGGAAGTGAAAAATATACAACTAGGGCATGATATGGGTACATTTATCCATGCCATTTTAATATTTATACTGAGACATAAAGCATTTTACTGCCTATGTCCATTCAAATCACTTTTGTCCAGCTAAGAGTTTACAACCCAATTTGATATGTTGACCGTGGCCACTGAAAAGAAAAGATGAATATGATGTCTTCTTACAGTTCACTGAATACAGGAGTCAGAGTGGTGAAGTAATCAAAGATGATACTACGTTTATTAGTTTGGGTGATTGGAAGAATGCTAGTTCCATTAAGAGAAATCAAGAAGTTGGGAGTGGTGTTCAGTTTTGGAAAGGTTGGGTTTGAGGTGATGGTAGATAGACATCGAGATAGAGAAATGCAATAGAAAGCTAGAAACTTCAGAGCTTAAGGGGAGGAATTGAGCTGGGTGTGAAGACTAAGAAGATATAGCATGAAAATTGTAGTTGAAGCCAAAGGGGTGATGGATTTCCTGAATTAATAGAGCAGTCCCCATGATGGTCGATGAAGAAGCAATACTCATCAGCCTATCCTGCTTCCCATGGTCCCATTGGGAGCAGATAGATTTCTCAAAGTGGAAAGAACTTAGGCCTGTTTCTTTGTGTTCGGAAGTAAAGGGAGAATAGACAATGATTTAGTTGATTTAATCACCCTAGCCTGCTAAAGCAGATAATTAAACCTCCTCTGCCACTCTTCTATTCTCATCCACTTTGTAACTAAATTACTCAATATGTGTGGCTCTATTGATTAAATATCTAACTCCTCTGCTTTGGGTGGATACAGCCACTTATAAGTCTTAAAGAAATTTTCCAAAGAATTTAACCTGATTTAAGATTCTAATACCATGTAAAGTGAACCTAAATGATCAGAGCTTAATTTTTTAAAGACTGTTTTGCACATTTCTGGCTCTGTTCTAGGCATTATTGGTCAATATTTTATCTTTAGTTTTATTTTTAACAGTGTAAGAAAAAATTTTATTTTGAGAGAATTTCAAACACTTGTAAAAGTTGCAAGCACAGAATAACAACAAAAAAAAACAACTTTTTTCCCCCTGAATCACTTGAGAGTAAGTGATATTCACCATCAAATATTTGGGTGAATATTTGGTACAAATAAAAACATTCTCTTCTATAAATAAAATACAATCAGCAAAATTAGGAAGTTAACTTTAATATATTACCACCATGGAATTCTTTGACCCCAAAATCAACATTTACCAATGACTCAACAATATCCTTTATGATAAATAAATGTAGTTCAGAATCACACATTTCATTTAGATGTCATGTCTCATTAATCCCCTTCATTCCTCAGTATTTGCTTAATTTTCAATGTTTAAAAGTCTCACACACAAGCTTAAGTCATACTTGACTATTCACAGTTATTTTGTAGAATATCCCTATACTTTTCAATTTTTCTCTTGTTTCCTATTGATTAGCTTCAAGTTATATATCTTTTAAAAGTTAGAACATTTTAAAAAAAACTTTGTAGAGGTTGCATCATCAAGATTGTTCCAATCATTTACTACTATCAGAAGGATAGGTATTGTTTCAAATTGAAGTGGAAAGAATTCTTATACTGAAAAGAAAATTCTTTATTGTGTAAATGATCAAAAACTAAGAAAGATGCAAATAATAAAGCTGTAAGCAATATTCTATAGTGAAAAATTTCAGGATTTTTGAAACTGAGTGGGGAAGTTACTTGTCAGGAAGATTGTTGTTTCTTACCCATGATTTACATGTATTTTGATGTGAGGGGCAACATTTTTTGGTGGAAGGAAAAATGTAGAGAATAAGACTGAGTTATGCTCTTGTGACCTTGGAGAAGACATCTTATCTATTTGGGTATCAATTGTTTTACACATAGATGTGCTAGACTAGATCCATGCCTTTCAAGTGTGCTCCAAGGAAGGCCTTCAGGATTTGCTTTGGAGAGAGGTATCTTAGCTTCACCCAGGATAGCCTTTAGCTTTATTGATGTTTCCCTTCAGGGATATTTTTTTTTCTTTTAAATAGGAAAATGTTCAACCTAAAATAATATATATTTGCAAACACTTAGACTAGATGCTGTCTAGTTATCTTTAAAATTTGTGGAGTCTAAATTATTATATCCTAAGAGCCTACCACTGGCACAATTCATCTTCCAAACTGTCAACAAGTTTACTTCTTCAAATAGATGCCTAAAGAATAAAGTCCAAATCCTACAAGCCTAGCATTCAGACACAATACTGTTCTCTTAAATTTTAAGCCTCCATTCCTGATATCTCACACATAAGCTTAAGTCATTCTTGACTACCCACTGTAATGTATGTTTATGTTTCTTTGCCTTTGCTTCTACATACTGTCCTTTCAACCTTCAAGGACCTTCTCTCAAGTGTCCCTCCATCCATAGGAACATTTAACAAATATTTACTGAGTTTGCTATGCATCAGGCAAGTATTGTGATAGGTATTAAGATTATCCCAACAAAGTAGATATGATTCCAGACCCTAATGAAATGTCGCTTATCACCTATCCCCAGAAAGCTTAGACCAAAAATCTCTCCATAAAGCCTCCCCTGAACTCCATACTCTCTCAAGATTTTCTTGGCTATTATTAGCCCTTGGTATTTTCATATACATTTTATAATCAACTAACTAATTTACAAATACACACGTGATGTCATGGAAGAGGATGAACTATAAGTGAATTTAGGGAGAGATGTCCTTTGTACAATGTGAGTCTTCCAATTTATAAACGTCGTCTGTCCCTCCACTTATTTCGGTCTTTTATTTCTCTCAAAAATGCTTTGTAGTTTCAGCATACAAATCTCACATATTTTTAAAAGATTTATTCCTATGTATTTAATGTTTCTGGGTGTTATTAATGATATAACTAAGATTTCATTGTCTCTTTCTTGCAGGTCTATAGAAATAGAATTGATTTTCTATACTGACCTTTAATTTAGAGACCATATTAAATATGTTTATTATATTTATGTTGTTTGTAGATATCTTTGGATTTTCTCCATACAGAATGTATGTATAATGTCTGTTTTATCACTTCCTTTCCTATTATTGTGTTTTCTTGCATCATTGCAATTGGCTTGGACTACCAGGACCATGCTGGGTAGATGTGGTAAGAGCAGGCATCCTTATTTCTGTCCACTTCTCTAAGGGCAAAGCTGTCTATTTTATCTTTGATTTTCACCTGAGTAAGTCTCCTCTGGTCTTCCCCTCTCCTAAGGTCTAGCCTTCCAAGCTTCCACTGAGAGCCTGTTGTACCCACAGACCCCTATCCCTGGTGAGTGCTGAACTCCAATCTTTGTGTCCATAACATCTCCAGACTGCAGAAAATTCTACTTAGCCTTTGAGATCTGTTCCGCTTATCTTTGCCGTTTCCTCCCGTGTGCGGTTTCAGAATTCAGCAAATGTCTTCAGGAGAAACCAGTGCTGTGCTGCAGGCTCTGTTTAGTTCTATAACTCTTCCCAGGTACAGCTCAGACTCTGAGTCCCTTGCCCTCCCCCAGAATCCTCAGGGCCCCTGGATGAAAAACTGTTGCAGCCTCCCTCTATAGAAACTTAACTACTCTACTAGGCCTTATGGATTAAGCAGCTCTTTGGTGTCTTTAAAACAGGTGACTTTGGGGTTTCATCTGGCTCACCTAGCCGTCCTTAGGGAAAGGTGGTCTGCTGCAAGTGTCTCTCCATGTGACTCCGAAGCAGAAGTCCTATAGTCGGTTTGTAATAAGTATTTTCAAATTTTTCTTGGTCTTTAGCTTGGAAATGAAGCAGATACTAGAGGTCCTCTGTCTGAAAAGCAACCCAACGTTTATCCCCAGAGCTGCAATAATAAAGGGCAGCAGCCAAAGGAACATGTTAACTTTGGATGACTCCGAAGAGAGAAGGCAGGCTAGAAGACTGGCATTTACCTGAGCCCTTGAAAGAACAAATTCTGCCTGCCTTTTAATGCTCTTCTCACCATTCCCTCACTCTGTTTGGGCCACACAGGGACGATTGGCAGATGAAGGCAGCTCATTACCCTGGAAACTGGAAATGACCTAGTGAGCTGGCTTCATGGAAAAGTGCCCTGCCTGCTCTGCACTACAGACAAGCCATCTGAGCTTTGGAACAGGCATCCCAAGATAGACCCAAAATGGTTATGAGGGTAATCTGTCCCTGCGTTATTGCTAGAGGTAATTTTCCTGATCTGATAGGCAGGCAAGATTCCTCTCTTAAAATTCTATGTACATGACTTATAGTCTTAAATACGCTTCCCAAATAGAGGAAGATGATTCCTTGATGAAGTGTACACAAGTGGCTGGCACATTTCTCTTCAAAGTAGACAGGTTACCTGGCTTTAAACTGCCGAGGCCTGTATGGGTTACATCCCAGCAGTCATATATCACTCCATATAGTGTCATAACTCTGTTTTTATTTGGCAAGTCTTTTTAATCATAAGCTAAGTCCCTGTATAGGTGGTAAAGTGGTTTTTCTTAGGATGTGTTAACTTGGCTATGAATGTTCAGCGCTTTCTACAAGGGTGGGGAAGGATCCAAGTTGCGTTTTCTGGACAATGTGTAGCAACTGCTCCTGCATTCACTAGTCTTTTGGACATCCCAAATTCAACAGGAGTCTTTTCATCACTGCAAACACGACTGAGAAATGAAACCATGGGAGGCTCAGAAGTGATCACTCATCTGGGTCTTAATTTGGAAGGATTCTCAAAGGACATCAGATTGTGGATTCGTCATTTTTTAGTGAGGATAGCAAGGAAAGGGGAAAAAAAGGAGCCCCAGCTGGTGTGGCTCAGTGGTTGAGTGTTGACCTATAAACCAGGAGGTCATGGTTAAATTCACAGCCAGGGAACATGCCCATGTTTTGGGGCAACCCCCCCACCCCAGGAGAGGCCGTGCAGGAAGCTGTGGATCAATGATTCTTTCTTGTTGCTGTCTCTCTCTCCTCCCGTCCTCTCTGAAATCAATAAAAATATATTTTTTATAAAATGGGGGAAGCCATAAAATGCTCACTGGCATTTTTTTGGAAATATTAGTTGTTCACCTTTGTTCCAGTGCCCTTTTATATTTCCCTAAATTCTATTACTTGTTTTCATGTTAAATCTTGTGTAAGAATTTCCCTCGCAGTAAAAAGGCCAGCATGACAAATAATTTATATTCATAAAGTCGACTCTGATGAAGATAATCCCCAGGGCTTCAGCGCACTGCATCCTGAATTAAAATGCTTCAGACGTTCAGGGTTTGGGCTCCTCTGTCTCTTGGGATGTCATTAATGGCTTATGCATATCAGGCTATTTTCCAGATTCTGCTCTTTTGGTCTGATAAATAAATGAAGAAATCCAGTTGAGATACATCTGGAAGGCTTTAAAAACTGGAAAGATTCTCATCTGAATGGATGGTTTAAGTGTGATGCTGCTTAAATTTGGGGCCTAAGGCTGTAGGACTCTCCAGGCCATTTCCAATATTTGAATTTTATAATGCTATGAAAATCTAACCAACAATCCCCTCAGGGATAAATTTCAAAATTGGACATGATGTGAAAAAAAATTCAATTCCTTTTTTTCATGTGCTAGAAAAGCCTGAGCTGGGATTTTTAAAATGTGCCTTCTTGTCCCAGTCCTCCCCTAATTAATGAGTGGCTTTGGAAAGTCACATAACCTTTCTGGGCCTCAGTTTCATTATCTGTAAATGAGGGTTCACTTGATAATACCCAATGTCTCTTTGAATTACCTCCCACCCCATAAAGCCTTTAATTCTTTCCTTATCCATCTGCCCTCTCCCCTCCACACTCCTCATTCTAATTAATGCCTTCATCCAGTGTCTCCTCTGACTGCTTATGTGACTTAGGCAAGTTGCTTAACCTTTTTGTATTCTGAGAAAAAAGAGGAGGAGTACTACTGCCTGTTTCACAGAATTCTGGTGAGGCTCCACGATTACTACATGGTGAGGAAGCATTTGGCTCAGAGCAATGAGTAAGAAAATGCTAGCCAATAGTCATCATTTGCCATAGACTGACTTGGTTTACTCATGAGTATATTTCATGCACTTTATTCCTATATAAAAAGAGAGAGAATTGGAGTTATTCTTAGCAAAAGTAGTCTCTAATTACTGAAAAAATAAAGAAACCTATTGCATGATTGATCCCATTTTTCTTGCCTCATCTCATGCAGTTTACTCAGAAGCTCTGTACAGTCATGCAAACTTGAGTATTTCTCTCCATCTATAACTCTTCTATCACTCTTAGGCAAAAGCACAGAGTAAATCATAAGGCTCATATGGTTCAGAGACCCTGGCAAAAATATCCAAGCTTGCATCTGTCATTGGCTCTTATAGGTCCACTGTATGGGTTGAAATGGTCAACATTCAAATATAGCCAGAAAAAAAAAATATATATATATATGTAAATTTGAAGTGAAATACTAGACAGATTGGGTAATACAGTTTTAGAGAAGTAGATTAAAAATATGTTCATAGTTTAATTACAAACTATAAAGTTCTCAGCTTATAAATGCCCAATTTATAATTGTATGAGTTTTGACAAGTGGATGCACTTGATGCAAAATAGCAACTCTAGTCAAAGCCTTCCTTGATCAGTGGCAACTATTCATTTGATTCCTCATATATTAATTTTTCCTGTTCTTGAACTTCACATAAATGTACTTTGTCTGGCTTCTTTTACTCAGCATCTTGTATTTGAGATTAATGCCTGTCATTGCAAGTGTAAGCTGCTCCTTCCTCTTTAATGCTAAGAAGTGCCATTATGTGCATATATATATATATTAGTATATGCGCTATATATATATATATATATATATATATATATTATTATTATTATTACATAAAGCATTACAAAGATTGGTACATATATCTCTTTTTTCCCCTGCCCTTCCTCCAGCCTCCTCTACCCCCCAGTGATTTGTGTCCATTGGTTATGCTTAAATGCATGCATAAAAGTCCTTTGTGCATATACTGTTAACTTGTTTATTCCTTTTCCTGTGGATGGATGTTTGGACTGCTTCCCTTTTTGCTATTAGGAATAAAACTGCAATTAATGTACAACTTAACTGTTAAAGTAAAGTGATATTTTCCTGAACTAAAGTTTTCTGTTATGTGACTATGTTTTTTTAAGTGAAAGATTTAAAAATGTATCTCATGGTCTGCTGGAGTCTGCCCTGTTTCATGAGAACTCCACCTCCTTTCCCCACATGACCAACTATTCTCTTTTTTGAACTGCTTTTGCACGTGCGCATGTGCAAACATAAATGTTCTGCACAGTGGCCTCAACCAGCTTGCCTGTTTTAATATTCCCATTTGTTTCTTGTGAACCAGGCTTATCTCCTTACTAGGTAACACAGTTTCTTATATTTCGATCACTTTCCAAAGCATAATTTTGGACACTAGACATACTGAATAAGAGTGTGTTTTGTGCTAATTGCTTTGGTTAGTCTTGGCCATTGACTTTGGATATGTTAATTTTGTAGAAAGAGGGAACAAAGACCCAAAAGGGTTAGATGAACTGCTCCGAATCAAAGCCCAGAGTGCAATTCCCATCCAGTGCTTCTGGGTCCCAGACCCAGAGTTGACTGCAATATGTTTACTCAGAATGTTTATTGCTTATCCTCTCTTTCCCAGTTCAGAGAAAAGGCCTGCTGAAATCCATTTTGTGTGTGTATCCTAAGTATTCCCCTTGCCTAACTGGAGTGTGTTACTCTGAAAACATTTGTAAAATTATCATTCAGATGATGTTCTCTTCATGAGATATGTGAAGACCTGATCATGCTCATTGTCACAGACCAGATAAGGGCTTCTAGACCTGAGATGTTGTGAGGTGTGTGTGTGTATGTAAACATGTGTGTGTGTGTGTGTGTGTGTGTGTAATAAAACCTCCATAAAAATCCTAACCAAAGGCGTTCAGAGAGTTTCTGGGTTGGTGAACCCATGGAGGTGTCGGGAGAGTGGTGCTCCTGGAGAGAGCATGGTGACTCTATGCCTATTCCCCCATGCCTTGCTCCATGTACCTCTTTTGTCTAGCTCTTTGTCATTTTTGCCCTCTTACAATAAACCTATAATCTAGTAAGTAAACATTTTCCTGAGTTTTGTGAGCCATTCTAGAAAATTACCAAATCTGAGTGGGTAGCTGTGGGAACCTCTGATTTACAGCCCGTGGATCAGAAACATAAATGACAACCTGGAGTTGCAACTGGCATCTGAATTGGGGAAAAAATTGTACTTAAGCTGTGGGTCTTCACTAACCCCAGGTACTTAGTGTCAGAACTAAATTGAATTGTCAGACAACCAGTTGGTGTCTGCTGGAAAATTGCTTAATGTAGAAAACCTTGCATATTGCAGTATAGAAATATTCTGAGTGTAGAGGGAAAAGGCAAGGTTTGTTTTCTTACCTAAAATGTGTTATTACATAGTATTTATTATTCTTATATCCTGGAGGTAACAGACACTATAGTTCTCTGTTCTTCCTACTCACTTTTGTCTCTCACATGTCCTTCAGGTGTTCTTCATGGGTTCGAGCTCTGTATCCCGATAGCTCAAAGGTAAAGTCCATCCAGGTGAGAGGCTCCCTCCTTTCATGGGCTAGCTTTTGGGTTTTCCATGACATTTGGACACTGACGGGGCTTCCATCTGTCATTTCTCAGAAAACTAAAATCTGCTGCAGTACTCCTTATTGTCCAATAAAGCATCTTTTAACCTTAAATTATTGAATCACCAATCACTCTCCTCTGTTCATTTAAAGCACAGTCAATTTATTACCCTCCACAGGGAAAATAAACCTGAACAAACTGGCAGTTCCAACGAATGTTCTCTGCTTATATTTCCTGACCAATTTATAAAATGAAAAGGCAGAGACACCATGACTTGGCTGAGATAACCCAGGTTTCCTGTGATGATCAAGAACCCTCTACAGAGAAAGGATTTACCATCATGGAATTAAGGGCGAAACAAATGGTTCAAAACAATGAATATTTGAGGATTTCTTATACTAAGAAGTGATTTACATTGTCAAGAGATAAATAAAAAAGTACATATCTAGCAACTAGGTTAACTCCTCTCTCTCTCTTCTCACTGTCCTATTATCTTTTTGGAGGGTAAGTGACTGACAATGGTGAGAAAGGTACCAGCACTTGTGTGAAATAAACGTCTGGCTCTGCCTCAACTTATTCAACTAGCAATGGCTGCATTGCAAAGGCAGACGCACATGAGATGATGATAGCTGCTGGAGGCTATTCAGCAAAGTCATGGCCATGCTTTCCCCAATGCATTCCTCAGGGTCATAGAATGACCCAAACAGTAAACGCATCTGCTTCATTAGGCTTCTCTGAGAATGGGACCATTCCTGGCAAATGTGGCTCCAAAGCTCTGAGACACATCAGCTGTATGAGTGCACTGCAGAACAAATTGATTCATGACAGAGTCTGGACGACTCAGCAAAAAAAAAAAAAAAAAAAAAAAAAAAAAAAAAAAATCAGTACTGGATTAGCACAGCATGGAAATACTGATTTTTCTTAATTGTTTTGTTTGGCCAATAATTAGTATACCCTTTCCTCATATATTTAAGCCTGACAACTATTTCTGAGTGTTATCGTAGGATCTAAAAAGCAAAATATATTAATAAAAATGATCATTTTGACCATCGTCATCTCAAAATCATGGAAGCTTCCAATAATAGCCCTTGTAAATTCTCAAAAATGAGGCTCACAGCTTATGAACAATTTCAGTAAACTGAAAATAGCAATAAGATGGAAACTTTCTCCCCTTCCCATAAGTGGAATACCATATATCTTAGGCTATGTTGGTACTGCAAATAGAGAAACTTTGAGATTCAAGTGTTAACTGGTTTTGTTGAACATACATGGCTTCATCATCCATCAAAGAGATTTAACAAAACATCCTGAAAACCAAATGGCTCAATGCAGCCATTCAATCCAGGTAAAAGTAATATAAAACTTTGTATTCATCCAACACACTAAATTCTTATTGTCATGACCTGACATGAAAAGCAATGGCCCACTTAGGATCCAGGAGATGACTTTCCTTTGTCATGCCAACTTGCAGGTTTGACTATTATTCATTTACTTATCCAACAAACATTTTTGAATGTACATGATGCTAAGTGCTGAGACTGCAAAGATGAATAAGGTACTGTTCTAATCCTTGATGAATGGTTTTCCTGGCTATAATTTAAGGAAATAGATTCCATTCATTAATTGTGCATTCATTCATTTATTCACCTGTTTATTAAACCACTGCTTCTTAAGGGATGGCCCTGAGCTGGATTCTGGTAGTCAACATGCTTTTACTTTTCTGAAGGAATGCAGTCAACAGACAAGAGGTAAATTGTTTAGAATAAGTAAAAGCATTTGGGAAAGGTAGGTACTTGAGTGTAATCCTTGAGAGAGGATGGGTAATGTAGCTAGTTTCAGAAATAAAATCCAAGGAAAGAACAGAAATGTTTAAAGATGATGTTAGATAGTGATGCCTTAGGAGTATGATTTAACTTTGTATTTTGTTTTCTTAAGAAAACGTCAGTCAAATGTGTTGGTCCACCAGTGTTTTAGAAGTGCATTTGTTTTTTGCAATGCTGAATCTGGTCTTAAAGTAGGTACAGAGTGACTCTGAAAACCTCCCTAAATGGGTCCAGGAACCATCTATTACAGAGATAAAAGGCAACAGAAAGCCAATGGACATCCTCTAAAACAATTCGGTGTTGAGGCTGCCAGGCTGATAGATTTTCTATGTATCCTATTGGTTCTGTTTCTCTGGAGCATCCTGATTAATACAAGGGAAGTTATAAACCACTGATGTGTATAAAGATATTCTGCAAACCATAAAGCACTAACCATCAGGATTAATATACTTACTGTGGTAATCATTTCACAATATAGATGTAAATCAAATCAGTATGTTGCACCCCTTAACCTAATACAATGCTATATATCATTTATAGCTCAATAAAATTAAAAAAATAGCCCTGACCTGTTTGGCTTGGCAAATAGACTGTCGGCCTGAGGACTGAAAGGTCCTGGGTTCAATTCTGGTCAAGAGCATGTACCTTGGTTGCAGGCACATCCCCAGTAGGGAGTGTGCAGGAGGCAGCTGAATGATGTTTCTCTCTCATCGATGTTTCTAACTCTCTATCCCTCTCCCTTCCTCTCTGTAAAAAATCAATAAAATATATATTTTTTAAAAAAATAAGAACAAATCAAAAGGTTAAATGAGTTCTAGTAAAACTATTTAAAGGGGAAAAACTCACTAAAAAGAGTAAAATTCAAAAGTTTTATTGTTTAAATGGGTAGGCTTCTAAAATTCCAAAATTTAGTAAATTCCAAAATTTAGAATACCTATTCCTTGACACTCCCCCCCCCCCAAAAAAAAAATAGGCACTTAAATGGATTTTGTATTGTATTTCCAGGATGTGGAAGAGATTCCTAGGTTAGAACCCACCCAGCAGAGCAGTGAGTGTTGTAACGAGAGTTATCAATAGTTCTGATTGGTGGTTAGTGATCCCTGCGCAACAAGCCACCTGTCTGGCATTGTCTTTTTTAAAAATATTTTTTTATTGATTTGAGAGAGAGAAAGGGAGGAAGGAAGGAAGGTGTAGAGATAGAAACATCGATGAAAGAGAAACATCATTGATCGGCTGCTTCCTGCACTCCCACTGCTGGGGATCCAGCCCGCAAGCCAGGCATGTGGCCTGACTGGGAATTGAACTATGACCTCCCGGTTCCTATGTGACGTGATGCTCAGCTGGTTCCTATGTGGCAACACTGGTTAGGCTAGCACTGTCTTGAGCAAGGCTGCAGTTCTGCATCACACATGTTGTACCCCTCTGATTATCTTCTCATTTTTCACCTCATTTATATCTACATTTCTTGGACATTTTAATAAAAAGTTCATTCAGCAAATATTCATTGCATGGCATCTTGGTGCCAGAATCTGTGCTAAATTCTGGGGAAACATGGATGATCAAGAGAGACAGAGAGCCTTAGAAATGATAGCCTAGCAGGGGAGAGGGAAAGGCAAAAATGATTGCTATTAGATAATAATACAACTGATAGTGAACTTGTGTTTATTGAGCAACCACTGTATGCAGCATCTGCAAGAGGGATATGTAGCCTATCTACTTATTTATGAGTTTGGTATACTGAGTACAATTTCTAGATGAATTTCATTATGTGGGAGCAGACAGAAAAGATGTCAATAAGATGCTGAACAGCTGTTAGTGGACTACAAGTTTAATCCATGGCTGTTCCATGTGGTTACATAACTGCTTTAAGGAACGATGGCAAATCAAAGGTTTCTCCAATGATCGGTTTCTCCCATGTGTGCTTATTTGCCAACATCTAAGTGTTTTCTTATAGTCTCAACTCTGAATTTCAATAAGTGCTAGCAGGAAGTGACAAGACTCCAAGAACAGTTTCCTTCTGAGGAAAACTCTGCAGGGCTTAGAAGAACTTATAGCTGACTAAGTGGATCTGTGCCATCTCTCAATAAAGAAAAGGGGAGACAATGGTTGAAAGCAAGGCGTGCTGTGTCTATACACAGACTTATTTCTCCTAATCTAATCTGAGGGGACTTGGACATTTCTGGGTCAGTTGTTCAACCCTGTAACTTCCGCTAAGTATAGGGAAGAGTGATAAGACATCCAGTCACAGCAACCAGATGAAGAGGCAATTGCCTTCCTCACTTGCCCTCTCATGAGAGGGGTCAGCTCCCCTCATCTGTTTAATAACCAAAGGCTGGAGAGAAGAAAGAGTGTGTGTACCTGAGCATCGGGTGGGAAGTGGACAATCTTTGTGGGTGTTCATGTCAGTTACAGAGAGCCCCGTTTTAAAAGTGTCACTTTGGAGGGTCCTAACAACTCTGGTGACCTGGATAATGACACTATTTGTATGAAAAAAATAAAAGGAAGAGTGGCGCAGAAATATTCTCTCGGGTCCTGTTCAGGAAACTTTACCCCACAAAGAAAGTCTGTTGCCATTGAAGATAATCAGGCAAAAAATTATGGTAAAACAAAAATTCAAAGGAGACAATAGCCTCTGATATTTAATGAAGTCACTGCTTATCTTAAGTGGAGGGATTCGGAGGCCATTTCTTTCATAATTTTCTCTTCTGGAGCCCTTTTTAAATCAAGAGGGGTACTTGAAGATTCTACCCTGCTGCAACCTGAGCTTCTTGATGATAGCAACCTGCTGGTCCTGTTCATTGCTGCACTTCCTAGTCAGAACCTGGCACTCAGTGGACACTCAAGAAATACTTAAGCGAATGAACGAATGAATGAACAAATGATGGCCTCTTGAGGTAGTGATACTGTCTTATCTACCATCCTAATAGTTGACATCACGAGGGCTTACTGCAATGCCAGTCAGTGTACTAGAACACTTTATAGACACCCTCTCTTTTAATGAAACTTTAAAAAATGTATTGTCTTGTCCTGACGTGTTGCTCAGTGGTTAGAGTGTTTGACCTGAGTACCAAAGGGTCATGGGTTTGATTCCCAATCAAGGGTTGCAGGTTCAATCCCTGACCCTGGTTGAATATGTGCGGGAAGCAACCAATCTCTCTCTCTCTCTCTCTCTCTCTCTCTCTCTCTCTCTCTCTCTCTCTCTTCCACCCTCCCTTCCACCCTCTAAAAGTCAATAGAAAAAATATTCTCAGGTGAATATTAACAGAACAAAAAATGTATTGTCTTCCGAGACCTGATGGGTAGCCAGCAGGAGAGTTCATTTGCTATACAGGTGGCCGTGAGTCCAGTGCACAGGACAGAACATCCCAGTTTTTCTTTCCAGGTTGCACCCCCCATTGCTCACACCAGAATGACCTGCACATCTACACACTGTTCGTACAGGGAGGTGGGGCGTCTCTTTTGGATCTTTATAACTTAGGCATCTTAATATCTGCAGTGCTTCGTAGCAATTGACACAGAGAAACACGACTTAATTAAACTTTCTTGAAAGAATGTCATAGAATGAATGCAGAGGTCATTTAAATGCTTCCTGTGTGGGACAAACTGGTACAATTCTGGCAGCTGGTTTAAAGGGGCAGAAGAATTGTGGGAGGTAAACAAAAGTAGGTAACAAGGTAACCGCTCTATTTATCTGGCCTGGGCTCTTTGCCCCTATCTGTAATTCACCTACCCACCTAGCTACCTACCTTCTTATCTATCTGTCTGTCAGCATTTCTGAGCAATATGATTAAGAGCACTGGGGTTTTAAATGTGCTACTTCCTCTGTGAGAGCCTGAAATGAAAAACCTACTTCTCCATCATTTGTTTTGCAACACCTGAGCTTCTCCACTCAGTATCTAGGTGAGGGTTTAGCAATGGTTCAGAAATAAAATGTGAAAATCTTCATTGGCTCTGCAGTCTTAGAAAAGGTGCCATAGCCAGGAACGATCTCCCTCACTCTTTCTCTCCGTTGTGATTGTTTGAGTTGAAAAAGCTCTTCTTCCCTGCCACTTGGAGCCTCAAATCTCCCAGACACCCAATCCTAGTGTGAGTTCTTTAATCAAATAATCCCTAGCCTTCCTACCTATCACAGGGACAGAGATTGGCTCTCTGAATAAAGGTGGACTTCTGTGTGGGAATGTGACATTGGGAGGGCTTTGGAGAACCAGAAGTCATCTTTGGGATGAGATATAAGAAAGAAGGAGAGCACCCATAACAACTTAGTGTGGTCTCAAGTTTTCCAAGTTCCCTGGTGGTAGCATCTGGCTCAATTCTCTTTAGTGAGCACCTGGTCCCACAGGTGTCCACGTTTCATTTAAAAGTTTTCAAGCCTGGACAGGCTTATGCGATCTCCATGAGGACCTCTCGTGAAATAAGAGAGAATGAAAACAACATTGCACTGCCACAACAACCAAACAAACCTCTGAAGCAACACAAAGGGAGGCGCAAGAACATGCAACCCAGGCAAATGCTATGGGAAAACAGACAAGGGTCAATGGAATTTCCTTTAATAAGGAGTTGGAATAATCAGTACTCCCACTAGCACCAATATGGCCGCGTTCCTTTGGTAGACTTCCAAAAATGTCCAATAGAACCTTAAGCACATATGCAGGTAAACTCAAGCAAGAGAACTACCTGAGTGACTTTAGAGTTAGTCTGGACACATGGTAATTCCACAGGAGTGTAATTATGTACTCTCCTATAAACTACCAAGTTAAAAAGAATAAAGGGCATTAAAAATTTTAAAGAAAAATCCAGCCAATTTTGAGTGTATTAATTTCCTAGGGCTGCTGTAACAGAGTACCATGAACAGAAGGGCTTAAACACCAGACATTTATTGTGTCACCATTCCAGAGGCTGGAAGTTCAAAATCAAGATGTCAGCAGGATGAGTTCCTGTCAGCTGCGAGGGAGAGTCCATTCTGCTCTTACCCAGCAGGCAATCTTTGGCTTGTTGTAGTATCACCCTGATCTCTGCCTTCATCCTCACATATTGTTCTTGTGTGTATGCATGTGCATGCAAGTGTTTTAGAATTTGCTGTTTCATGATGAATTCTACCCCTCCAACCCCTGCTTCCCCATTTGAGCTTATTCTGCTAGAACTTCTGCTCTGACTCCCAGATTCACTCTTTTCATGTTTCTAGAGAAGGCCAGGTACCAAAATTTATCATTACCAGAATTTCATATGTATATGTGAAATAGTTTGTAATTTATAATTAACATCACAATCACAAAGTAATCAAAGTGCAGGACCCATTCATACTTTTTCAGGATTCTGAAAAACATAAACATTTTATCTATTTAAAATTAAATTTCTATTTATAAATGCTACATAATGTTGATTCCAAAAACTTTTCTTGCAAGCCGATAGCTTGATGATTTGGGTTCTATGTTTATAAAGACAAATAGGGATCTTTTCACATTTTTAAGTAACAAGTGATTGCAAGAGTCAAGTGAGGGGCTCTGAGTATCCCTGTAAACAGTGACATTTTCTTCCCAGGGATAATCAGATAAAAATAGACAGGCCATCCTATTTCTTTGAACTGGTATTGTAATGAAAGACGACTATCAGGATTAAAGCTGCTTAAGCCTAAACTGTTGAGTGTGGTGGTTTTTTTT